>JAQGAH010000335.1:0-47414 GCA_034696885.1 Lepidocyrtus paradoxus | reverse complement strand
GAAGTGTCCGTTTAATATATTGGGCAAGGGAAATTATCAAAATATGTGATGATGGCTGGCTGAACCTGATGAAATCAGCAAGTTCTCTAAAGTCTCCATATTCATATTGTCTTTCACCCCGTTTCAGCTTTACTTTCGGTTGGAGACTGACCACCATTATTATTATTTGTAGTAAATTATCTTTTTATTTCTCGGGTGTACAATAAATTAAACTTTTTTATTATCATTACTGTACAAGAGACTTTGTACAGGTGTAGTTCTTGATCGTTTTTGATAACGGTGATTGAATTGAAGATGGATAAAATGAAATACACGAGATGAATTGAGAGACGATCTGAGATGGGCTTGAGAGGGAGTTTGCTAGAGCAAAGGAATGCAATCACAATCGGTTGAGCAAACGCGTGGAACACTGAAAAGCAACGGGACTGGTACACAAAAAATAATAACATTTTTTGGCCAATCAACCTTTCCCTGCCTTCTTACTTTACTACCTCCAATTCATTTTGATCGGAGAGCATTTAGCCCGTTTATGTCGATAAATGGATTACGTAATGTAGCATGTACTTATGGAGTCACGTCTTTGAAGACGGCTTTCCCTTCTTTTCAAGCAAGACAAGTCATGTCGATGTCGATTGCTTTTTTACTAGGTTAATAATGAAATGAAATGTAACGGAATGGATTGGAATGTCTACGTGCTTGTCGCATGCCAAAAGTTTATTATTTTTTTCGATCATTTCCGCCAAACCTGAACATGACATGAGGGCAACCTTAGGAGATAAAGGTAGATTGAATTAACATATTGTGCATAAAAAATATTTTCTATTGAAAATTTTCATTAGAGAATGGTTATAGCGAAAGCATGTATGTATAATATTTTTGCATGTAGGATGGTATAATAAGTTTTGTAGAAAGATATGATTTTAATACCAAGATTGAATAAGAATTGATTTCTTGTCAAAATCCAGCCTTATCAATGTTTCACCTATCTATGATTTGCGTGTTGCTTCTTCGGTAGGGATTTCCGTTGATTTCCCATCATTATAGCTTTAGGCGTTATTGCTTCCCTGCGAGCAGTAACGCCTAAAGCTTACCATGGCTAAGGAGGTGGTACACAAATAGCCTCAGCTTGTGTTTTGTGACAAAGCAAATAACACACGATGGTTTTTGGGATTTTGTGTTCTGTTTAGGAATCTAATTTGTGTTTTGTTTAATTCAAACACAAACAATCTGCGTACACAAGCATTTATGGTGATTAAAATTGGCACAATATATTACACAAATATCCAAACACATATGCCATTGGGGCGTTACGAGAATTTAGTTCTGTAAAGGGTAGCAAAATTAGAAATAGCAATAATAGGAAACTACCATTATGGATTCTTACAAGGGATATATGATTAGCATTCTCATTACATTACGCATGTGTTTTCATGTGTGTTTGTGATGGATTTTACTCTTCCTGTTTTATGTTTAGTCCAAACACAAACGTTAAACACAGATTTCTACACATGTATTGTGCACACAATTCCAGCACTAGTAGTATTCATAATCAAAATATTTTATGGAAGCATTAATTTAAATAAGGGGTTCCGAGAAGGGGTTGATTGGAAAAACAAAACTTTAGTTCTGATTGACGATAATTCTCTTCTGCTAATGACCTATATTAGTTTAACTGTGAGGTTATGAGGGAACATTCGGAAGAAGTTTACACACGCATCTAAATTGTGCATGTTTTCTGGAACGACTTTATCATTAACTGATTACCAATCTTAATTCTTTTATGTATTGACATTCCTTTGTGCTTCAATGTTCAATCAAACAGAGCGAATACTTCAAAGTTGTAATCAGCGCTAAAAGTTGATCTAGAACAATTAGAACCCAATTCATATGCATGGGTTCACCTTTGGAGATTCCCTTTTTAGGGAAATAGTTTCTATTACGCCAGTTATGATAACGCCAAAGGCCAAAGCTATTCTTATTTCCTGACTCCACCCGAATCAAGTTATCTGTTTCAACCAACATTTTGTGGTAATTGAAGTTGGTTTTGAATTAATGTTATGGTTTGTTGCACGCATGAGACTTTGCATCGTTGAATAAGCATTACCATAATATTTACTAACATAACTACTAACATTTATTATGTAAGTATTAACTTACATAATAAGTCACATAACTCCAGTAGCACAGGATCTATTCAAATGCGTTCTCGGCCGGCTCTGACAAAGTTCTAAAGTATTTGTTTTCATCCAGCCATATTTACTTAATAAAACAAGTCAAAATCCCAATCAACCATGCTACGTGCTGCAACTCCCTTAGTTAAACTTCATCTTCGGCTGATCGGAATGCTTGGGATTTCTCCTTATCAATGGCTACCCGGAGATCTAATGCCGAGCATTACCAAGTCGCAACGGAAACTTCGTTATTACTATCTGACTGTTGGCCTACATGCGCTGTATTGCTCAGCAATGATTCTTAACTTCATGATCAATCAAAAATATTTGGAGACATCCAACAAGATGATGGGAATCCTATTTCTGACCGGAACTTGGTTAAGCTTGGTGATAAGGCTGAACATTCTGATTCATGAGGTCGCCCTGATTGAAATGTTCACTTCATTCGACGTGTTTGAGAGAAAACAAAAAATTGGTATAAAAAGTATTTATTTATTTCTGTTTGAGAAACTTTCTAATGAAAAATTTTGAATTTATCAAAACCATTAGCAAGAGGACGCCATATTTTTACAACGATTTTGCAACTAGTGGGATTAACCACAGGCTTTCTATTCCCTGCTTTTGTTGGAGCACTGGTGTACGCAAAACCTTGCATGGCACCCTTCTTAGGAAACATCCTGTTTGGAAGAAGTGACCACTGCAGCTTTCAAGCTGACAACCTACCTCCTATACCAACAACGATCAGACTTATGCTTATCTTGCTCGATGTCTACATGTGGGCGTGCATTTCCCCTGCTGCCCTTTTCTTTCCCTTTGGCATCGCATTTGTGCCGATCCAATGTTTGAAGGAGTACGTCGGTGTCACCAGACAGGTCCTCGTGGAAAATCAGAACGTGCCGGATCCTGGATTTCAGGGTGTCCAACTATATAGACAAACTCAAATTTTGGGGATAATAACCAACCATGTTCTCCAGAATGTAATGATACCTTCAGTAATGCTTTCGGGTTGGGCCGTAACTGTGATTGGTCTATATACCTGTGTAAAACTACATAAGTTCATTCCGATGCCAGGATTTGCGTTCTTTCCCACGGGTTTGCTTAATGGTCTTTGTATGCTCTTCACCATAAGAATAGCTGCCGAAGTTCTTGTCAATTCGGAGCAGTGTTTGGATGCAGCAAAATACAATTGGGGAAGAAAAAAAATGCATCTGTATAAGAGGGTTGTGAGGTCGATGGGAAAGATCAAAGTTCGGTTCGGAGCCACAAATTTTGTGGATCATCTCACTCCATTCAATATCGCGAATCATGCATTGAGCACTGCTGTCAGTTTGATGTTACTCTCTTAAAATAGTTGCAAAATATAAATATGTTTCTATATGATCTAGTAAAATACTATTATTCTATTTTCTAAACACCTACACTAATCTTATTAATACATTTAATAAATTGTATAATCGTATCATCAATGTGCAGAGTAACCTGTATATGCTGCTAATCTGCACCTGGGCGAAGCCCTGCAAACCATGACGGTGCTTATGTATTTGTGTATGTACTTATGTATCAGATAAATGTTTTCGTAAATTATGGCTTAGTGTATTTCGATGTGAATCAAATATCTAGAGGGAAAAGACCTAGATAAGAAGGACGGGACCGTTGGGGGAAGAGGCTGGTTGCAATGGGATTGTAATTAATAATTCTTAGTTATAGTTATGACAAACTTTAACTTTAGGCACACTTTTGTCGGGTTCCGCAAGACATCCATTCAATTATTTTCGTCTGTATTCTAATTGCGCTATAACTTTGTTTTCATAAACGAGCTGACCTTGTCATTTTTGCTGCTAAATCTTTTTCAGAATGTGCAAAGACAAAAGAGTTTTTATTCAATATTAATAAGTTTCATGGTTTCATGAGCTTTGCTTTCTCTTCACTGTACGAATAGTGGCCGAAGGAGGTCTTTAGCAATTCTGAGGAGTGTCTGAATGCAGCAAAAAACAATTGGGGAAGAAAGAAGATGTCACTCTATCCGATGGTTGTGACGTCGTTGAGAAAGGTCAAAGTTAGGTTCGGATCCACAAATTTTGTGGACCATTTCACTCCATTCCATATTGCGAATCATGCATTGAGCACTTCTGTCAGTTTGATGTTATTCTCTTAAAATTGTATATATGTATTTACATATGACATACAACATACATCTATATGTAATCTAATGTATTTTATTTATTTGTAATGTGTATAAGATAAATGCTTGTGTAAAGGCCAGTAACGATTGAAACTGACTAGCAATACTTTGTTGAGACAAAATTATAAATAGTATGCTTTTGTCGGGCTATGTATGATACCGATTCAATTATGACTAAACTGGTTCACCTGTATTTTAATTGCACAATAAAAAATACCTTAACCCCCAAATGTGAATCCTCGGCTAAACGTCCTTAAACTACACATCCAAGGGTACTCCGGACAAAGTGAACCCTTCTCAAAATTAGCTTAAATTCATCCATTACAGCGTTTTTAGTAAAAAATAATAATATTTTCAATATTTTTTTTAATATGCAGCTCTAAATGTTTTAATTGAGGTAAACTTTCGTTCTGTTACCCATCTCAAACTAACCTAAGCTTTTAAAACTAAATTCATTACGGATTCATTTACATATTGCAAATACCTATTCGACTGAAAAGAACCAATATTTTTAAGCTACTTAAGGTCGTATTTCTGTTTATCTGAAACGTGAAAAACTTACTTTTGGATGATTATTTGGTTGATTATAAATAGGTACGAAAGCAAAAGGTTGTATCTCAGCTAATACTATGTATACTTATACCCACTTTTGAATCAAGCAGTGAGATGTCTGGATAAACTATAACCTATTTATACCTATTTGTATTAATTCTATCTATATAACTACATTATTTATGTCTATTTACATTGTACGTACATGTACCGTAAACAATATACTTCATAAGCGGGCTGCCATTGTCTTTATGCATCTAGCATGTCTTTTTACACCTTTCTCAGAACGGGCTTGTTTATCAAAAACAAAAGGATTGCTATTCAAGATTAATAAATAAGCTTCATGGTTTCAACTCGTGTCATGCCTACTTTTCAATACCCATTAATAATTCGTTATTTTCTTAACCCGGTAAATCTATCTATTTGCTATTTTCTTCTTTGGTATTATCCAGTTGTTTTCTCTGGAGTTTACTGCCTTTAAGCATGCTTTAAGCGTTACGGCTTTTCCTGACAGCTCTAATGAGGTGTTTATTGATAATAAATGCGATAATTCAACATTTTGAAGAACAAATAAATTCTTAAAAGGGGCTCTGTTGATGGTTGGGAATAATAACTAAGTTTTAGTCATAAATGATTTTTTCCGCTAGTGACAAGTAACCTATATTATTATTATGTATGCGAGCATATTACGACTATTACGAGGGAACATCCGAAGGTCAACAACTTAAACTAGGTACAACTTAAATTTGAAACCGAGTTTAAAATTAAAAGATCTGGAGTATTTTTTGTGTAAACCAGATTTCAGATCCAAAATCTAAGGGGTTATTTTCAGATCCATTTTAACATTTAAGCATACATTATTCTTCTGCTTTATACTTCAATGTTTAACGACAACTTAAAATTCGTGCATCGGTTTAGACCTAGAAAATAATTCCCTTGTCTTTAAATGTTTGGATCGATGGGATTACCAAAAGCCAGTATTCATTCCCCAGAAACCACCTATTGTTTGTTATTCTACATGTTATTATTGATGATTTAGAGGATAATGCAATAATTATTTTGCTGAAAGTCACATCCGTACAAGAACCACAAGTATATATCCGTGACATCAGCCATAAAAATCTTTCGCAATAAACTTACATTAACGTAGGTCCCATTACAAATACGTTTACCGACAGCTTTGAAAATTTTCAATAACTTCATTTTTAATTTAATCGTGCTCCAAGCATAAGTCAAAATCACAATCAACCATGCTAAGTTCCGTAATTCCCATGATGAAACTTCATCTTCGGCTGATCGGAATGCTTGGGCTTTCTCCTTATCAATGGCTACCGGGAAATTCAATGCCGAGCATTACCAAGTCGCCACGGAAACTTCGTTATTACTATTTGACTGTTGCATTACATGCGCTGTATTGCTCAGCAATGATTCTCAACTTTATGATCAATCAAAGACATTTGGAGACATCCAACAAAATGATGGGAATCCTATTTCTGGCCGGAGTTTTGATAAGCTTGGTGATGAGCCTGAACATTCCGATTCATGAGGTTGCCCTGATTGAAATGATCACTTCATTCGACGTGTTTGAGAGAAAACAAAAAATTGGTATAAAAAGTATTTATTTATTTCTGTTTGGGAAACTTTATAATAAAATATTTTGAATTTATCAAAACTATTAGCAGGAGGACGCCATCTTTTTACAAAGACTATGCAATTAGTGGGATTTATCACAGGCTTTCTACTCCCTGCTTTCGTTGGAGCACTGCTGTACGCAAATCCTTGCATGGCACCCTTCTCAGGAAGCATTCTGTTTGCAAAAAGTGACCATTACTGCTTTCAAGGTGGTAACCAACTTCCCATACCAGCAACGATCAGACTTATGCTCATCCTGTTCGATGTCTACATGTGGGCGTGCATTTCCCCTGTAGCCTTTTTCATTGTCTTTGGAATTGCATTTGTGCCGATCCAATGTTTGAAGGAGTACGTCGGTGTCACCAGACAGGTCCTCGTGAGAAATCAAAAGGTACCGGATCCTGGATTTAAGGGTATTCAACTATACAGACAGACCCAACTTTTGGGGATGATGATCAACCATGTTCTCAAAGATCTAATAATACCTTCAGTTATGCTTGGGGGTTGGGCCGCAACTATGATTTCTCTATACACCTGCGTAAAACTACATAAGTTTATTCCAATGCCGGGATTCGCGTACTTTCCCATGGGTTTGTTTGATGGTCTTTTTTTGCTCTTCACTGTACGAATAGCGGCCGAAGTTCTTGTCAATTCTGAACAGTGTTTGGATGCAGCAAAAAACAATTGGGGAAGAAAGAAAATGCATCTGTATAAGAGGGTTGTGAGGTCCATGGGAAAGATCAAAGTTAGGTTTGGAGCCACAAATTTTGTGGATCATCTCACTCCATTTAATATTACAAATCATGCATTGAGCACTGCTGTAAGTTTGATGTTACTCTCTTAAAATAGTTGCACAATATGATATGTTTCTATCTAGTAAAATACTATTATTCTAATTTCTAAACAACTACATACTAATCTTATTAATACATTTAATAATTGTATAATCATATCATCAATTAACCTGTAATCTGTATCTTGGCAAAGCCCTGTAAGCAATGACGGTGCTTATGTATTGGTGTATGTATGTATCAGATAAATGTTTGCTTAAATTATGGCTTAGTGTACTTCGATGTGAATTATATATCTAGAGAGAAAAGATCTGAGGGGGCACGGGATCGGTATCGATTGTAATGGGATGGTAATTAGTAATACTTAGTTACGACGAAACTTTAATAACTTTAAGTGCACTTCTGTCGGGTTACTCAATACATTGATTCAACTATTGGTAAATGGATTCACCTCTATTGTAATTGTGCAGTAAAAATACTTCATAAACTGACTGACCTTGTCCCTTTTACAACTAGCATGTCTTTTTACATCTTGCTCAGAACAGGCTTATTTATCAAAAACAAACGGATTGCTATTCAAGATTACTAAGCTCCATGGTTCAACTCGTGTCATGCCTACTTTTCAATACCCACTAATATCCAAATTACTTAATTAATATTAACTAAACTGAACTGGTGTGGATAATAAGCTATTAAATTCTTGTTATAATTCATTTGTTCTTTCCCTGTGTCAACTGCCTATTTGCTATTTTCTTCTTTGATGTTATCCAGTTGTTTTCCCTGAAGTTTGATATTGCGTTGAAGCATTCTTAAGGCGTTACGGCTTTTCCTCTCAGCGAGTCGTTAGTCATACCTAATTAAGTTGGTGTTTATTGATAATAAATACGATAATTCAAAATTTGACAAACAACTAAATTCTAAACATAGGCTCTGTTGAAGGTTGGGTATAATAAATAAGTTTTAGTTATAAATGATATTTTACCGGAAGTGATAAGTAACCCATATTATTATTATTATTATGTATGCGAGCATATTACGAGGGAACATCCAAAACTAGGTACGACTTAAATTTGAAACCGAGTTTAAGTAAAAGATGTGGAGTACCTTTTTATGTATCAAACAGATTTCAGATTCAAAATCTACGTGGTTATTTTCAGATCCATTTTAATATTTATGCATATACCTATTATTCTTCTGCTATATACTTCAATGTTTAACGACAACGACAACGTCAACTTAAAATTCTTGAATCGGTTTAGACCTACAAAACAATTCCCTTGTTTGTGAATGTTTGGATTGATGGGAAAACCTTGTATTCACTTCCGCTGAAACCCCCTCTATTGTTTGTTATTCTACATGTTATTATTGAGGATTGAAGGAGATTGCAATAATTGCTTTGCTGAAAGTAACTCCCGTACAACAACAGCAACAAATACATATATCCGTGACATCAGCCATAATAACTTTTCGCAATAAACTTACATTAGCGTAAGTCCCAATAAAAAATACGTTTACCGACAGCTCTGAAAATTTTCAATAATTTCATTCTTTATTCAACCGTGTTCAAAGCATAAGTCAAAATACAATCAACCATGCTAAGTTCCGCGATTCCCATGATGAAACTTCATCTTCGGCTGGTCGGAATGCTTGGGCTTTCTCCTTATCAATGGCTACCGGGAGATCTAATGCCGAGCATTACCAAGTCGCAACGGAAACTTCGTTATTACTATCTGACTGTTGCCCTACATGCGCTGTATTGCTCAGCAATGATTTTCAACTTCATGATCAATCAAACAGATTGGGAGACATCCAACAAAATGATGGGAATCCTATTTCTGGTCGGAGCTTTGTTAAGCTTGCTGATGAGGCTGAACATTTTGATTCATGAGGTTGCTCTGATTCAAATGATCATTTCATTTGACGTGTTTGAGAGAAAACAAAAAATTGGTATAAAAAGTATTAATTTATTTCTGTTTGAAAAACTTTCTAATGAAACATTTTGAATTTATCAAAACTATTAGCAGGAGGACGCCATCTTTTTACAAAGACTATGCAATTAGTTGGATTTGCCACAAGCTTTCTACTTCCTGCTTTCGTTGGAGTACTGCTGTACGCAAAACCTTGCATGGCGCCCTTCTCAGGAAGCATCATATTTGCAAAAAGTGACCACTGCTGCTTTCAAGCTGACAACCGACTTCGCATACCAACAAAGATCAGACTTATGCTCATCCTGCTCGATGTCTACATGTGGGCGTGCATTTCCCCTGCAGTCTTTTTCATCATCTTTGGTATGGCATTTGTGCCGATCCAATGTTTGAAGGAGTACGTTGGTATCACCAGACAGGTCCTCGTGGAAAATCAAAACGTACGGGATCCTGGATTTCAGGGCGTCAACCTATACAGACAGACCCAACTTTTGGGGATGATGACCAACCATGTTCTCAAAGATCTAATAATACCTTCAGTTATGCTTGGGGGTTGGCTCACAACTATGATATGTCTGTATACCTGCGTAAAACTTCATAGGTTCATTCCGATGCCGGGATTCGCGTTCTTTCCCATGACCTTGTTTGATGGTCTTTGTTTGCTCTCCACTGTACGAATAGCCGCCGAAGTTTTTGTCAATTCTGAGCAGTGTTTGGATGCAGCAAAAAACAATTGGGGAAGAAAGAAAATGCGTCTTTATAGGAGGGTTGTGAGGTCCATGGGAAAGATCAAAGTTCGGTTCGGAGCCACAAATTTTGTGGATCATCTTACTCCATTCAATATCGCGAATCATGCATTGAGCACTTCTGTCAGTTTGATGTTACTCTCTTAAAATAGTTGCACAATATGATAGGTTTCTATCATAATTTCTAATTTCTAAACAACTACACTAATCTTATTAATACATTTAATAATTGTATAATCGTATGATCAATGTGCAGAGTAACCTGTGTATGCTGCTAAACTGCATCTGGGCGAAGCCCTGTAAACCATGACGGTGCTTATGTATTTGTGTATGCATCAGATAAATGTTTTCGTAAATTATGGCTTAGTGTATTTCGATGTGAATTATATATCTAGAGGGAAAAGACCTAGATATGAGGGACGGGAGCGTTAAGTGGGGAAAGGCTGGGTGTAATGGGATTGTAATTAATAATTCTTAGTTATAGTTATGACAATTTTTAACTTTAAGTACATTTTTGTCGGGTTACGCAAGACATCCATTTAATTATTTTCGCCTGTATTCTAATTGCGCTATAACTTTCTTTTCATAAACGAGCTGACTTTGTCATTTTTGCTGCTAAATCTTTTTCAGAATGCGCAAAGACAAAAGAGTTTTTATTCAATATTAATAAGCTTCATGGTTTCAAGTTTCAATTTGTGTTTCTGCCTACTTATCAATACCCACTAATATCCAAATTACTTAATTATTATTAACTAAACTGAACTGGTGTGGATAATATGCTATTAAATTCTTGTTATAATTCGTTATGTTCTTTCCCTGTGTCAACTACCTATTTGCTGTTTTCTTCTTTGGTATTATCCAGTTGTTTTCTCTGGAGTTTAATATTGCCTTTAAGCATGTTTTAGGCGTTACGGCTTTTCCTCTCAGCGAGTCGCTAGTCATACCTAATTAAGTTGGTGTTTATTGATAATAAATACGACAATTCAAAATTTGAAGAACAACTATATTCTAAACATAGGCTCTGTTGAAGGTTGGGTATACTAACTAAGGTTTAGTTATAAATGATTGTTTACCGCTAGTGATAAGTAAAATATATTATTATTATGTATGCGAGCATATTACAAGGGAACATCCGAAGGGCAGATGTCGTGACCCAACGACGAACAGTTGGAGATGTCCACTCATTTAATAAAATCAAGACGAAATGTTAGTTTCAGGAAAACTTCAAAGGTTCACGAATCAACCCTTTCATTATCATAATGTTATTTGCTAAAAACATAAAGCATAACCTTATATAACAGTTGAGAATAATTATCCCGGCTCAAATTTCTAGGTACAATTTAAATTTGGTAACCGTGTTTAAAATGAACACGTATGGAGTTTTTTTCTACAAAACTGATTTCAGAATCAAAATCTACGTGGTTATTTTCAGATCCATTCTAACATTTATGCATACATTATTCTTCTGCTCTATGCTTCAATGTTTAACTCGAGAATCACGACTTGAAATTTGTAAGTCGGTTTAGACTTAGACGTAGCAAACAATTCCCTTGTTTGTGAATGTTTGGATTGATGGGATTGCCAAAAGCTTGTATTCACTTCCCCTGAAACCACCCATTGTTAGTTATTCTGACATATTATTAAGTGGAATGCAATAATTATTTTGCTGAAAGTAAATTTATATATCCGTGACATCAGCTATAAATAATTATCCTTTGCAATAAGCTTACATTAGCGTTGGTCCCATTACAAAATACGTTTACCGACAGAAAGCTCTGCAAATTTTCAATAATTTCATTCTTAATTCAACTGTGTTCAAAGCATAAGTCAAAATCACAATCAACCATGCTGCGTTCCGCAATTCCCATGATGAAACTTCATCTTCGGCTAATCGAAATGCTTGGGATTTCTCCTTATCAATGGCTACCGGGTGATCTAATGCCGAGCATTACCAAGTCGCAACGGAAACTTCGTTATTACTATTTGACTGTTGCCCTACATTCACTGTATTGCTCCGCAATGATTTTCAACTTTATGATCAATCAAAGACATTTGGTGACATCCGAAAAAATGATGGGAATCCTATTTCTGACTGGAACTTTGTTAAGCTTGCTGATGAGGTTGAACATTCTGAATGATGAGGTCGCTCCAATTGAAATGCTCATTTCATTCGACGTGTTTGAGAGAAAACAAAATATTGGTATAAAAATATAGTATTAATTTATTTTTGTTTGAGAAACTTTTTAATGAAATATTTTGAATTTATCGAAACTATTAGCAGGAGGACGCCATCTTTTTACAAAGATTATACAACTAGTGGGATTAACCACAGGCTTTCTACTCCCTGCTTTCGTTGGAGCACTGCTCTACGCAAAACCCTGCATGGCACCCTTCTCAGGAAACATCATTTTTGGAAGAAGCGACCACTGCTGTTTTCAAGCTGACAACCGACCTCCCATACCAACAACGATCAGAGTTATGCTTATCTTGCTCGATGTCTACATGTGGGCGTGCATTTCCCCTGCTGCCCTTTTCTTCCTCTTTGGCATCGCATTTGTGCCGATCCAATGTTTAAAGGAGTACGTCGGTGTCACCAGACAGGTCCTCGTGAGAAATCAAAACTTACCGGATCGTGGATTTCAGGGTATTCAACTATACAGACAGACCCAACTTTTGGGGATGATAACCAACCATGTTCTCCAAGATCTAATAATACCTACAGTAATGCTTTCGGGTTGGCTCACAACTATGATATGTAGACCTCGAAAATCTATGCACTAATAATGGCTAAAATATGCATGCAAGTATGCAGGAAAAACTGGCCAAAATATGCAAGTAAATATGCAAGAATAAAATTGTTCATTTGGACATATTTATGCAGATATTTACAAGTTAGCCAAATAATACATTATGAATCATTGAGACTTAATTAAAAATGACAAATTCAATACATTTCAAAATTTGCGATTGTAAAACTACACCTTTGATCAGTCCAAAAAAATTTTTCATGCTGAAAGCAAACGGAAGCATCAGTTTTTGGGGAAAAAACCCTCTAAAAATGTTCAATTTTACGAAAAGTGTCTAAATATGCAGTTGCATATGCGATATGCACAATCCCCTCGAAATATGCAAAATATGCAATAACGACATGTCATCAAATGACTCACTTGGTCATGATCGGTTTACATCCGGAAGCTTGGCTTCCTACGATAATCCAATAAAAACATGCCCGTGCATAGATTTTCGAGGTCTAAATTGATATGTCTATATACCTGCGTAAAACTACATAGGTTCATTCCGATGCCGGGATTTGCGTTCTTTCCCATGGGTTTGTTTGATGGTCTTTGTTTGCTTTTCACTGTACGAATAGCGGCCGAGGTTCTTGTCAATTCTGACGAGTGTCTGAATGCAGCAAAAAAAAATTGGGGAAGAAAGAAGATGTCACTCTATCCGAAGGTTGTTAGGTCGTTGGGAAAGGTCAAAGTTAGGTTTGGAGCCACAAATTTTGTGGACCATCTCACTCCATTCAATATTACAAATCATGCATTAAGCACTGCTGTCAATTTGATGTTACTCTCTTAAACTTGTACATATTTTTATGCAATCTAGTTATGCTACTAATTCCTAACATTAGCCACATTAATCTTATTTATATACATGTCAGATGAATAATTGTGCAAATAAGGGCTTAATTTATTTTGATGTGAATTATATCTCTCGGGGAGGGAAAAAGGACTAGAGGGAAAAGGGCTAAGACCCGTGGGAATAGGCCTGTTGGGGAAGGCCCGGTAACGATTGAAACTAGATGGTAATTACTTAGTAATTCTTAGTTAAGACGAAACTTTAATAACTTTAAGTGCACTTCTGTCGGGTTACTCAATACATTAATTCAATTATTTGTAAAGGGGTTCACCTGTATTGTAATTGTGCAGTAAAAAATACTTCATAAACGTGCTGGCCTTGTCTCATTTGCAGCTAAATTTGCATCCCTTTTTGTGACTTTCTCAGAACGTGCATATTTAGCAAAAACAAAAGGATTGCTATTCAATATTAATAAGCTTCAAGGTTTCATGATAAACTATTGCCCTCACCTTTCCTTCAGTTATTCTCATCGTCAGTCATCTTTTCACTATTTACATGTAATACCTCTACTACATTGCTGAAATTGCTTAAAAATATGTTAATAAAAATGTTGTTGAACTTAGGTGAGGCAGGTCGGCTGTTATACACCTGACAAATCCAGTAAAAAGGCAAATGAATGATTCTAGGAAGATTTAGTTCGAAAGTAGATAAAATATTAATATGCTTCTCAAAAGATATTTTTTTTTCTCGGGTAGAAATCAGGTATTGTACGGGATCATGCCGTCATCAGGCCATTGTCATGATCTCATAAAATGCATTTTTTAATTTAAGAAATTCAAGCATATTTCCCATAACTGCTGTAGTCGTTACTACGTATTATATAACAATGGTAAGTAAGGATATTCTTAAATTATGAATTTTAATTCTTGTCAGGTGTGGGTTCTCCTTAGATGAAAAAAATGAGAAATGATTCTTAACTGAACAAGAAAGGTTTTGTACTGAAAGTTGTAAGCAAGCCCGTACACAACTCTTACAGTAAAATGCTGAGGACAAGTTGCAACTGCAACTTTACATGATTTTGATTTAGAATATAAAAAATTTACTGACTTTCGTAGGTATACTATGCACTACGTACATATCGGTATTTTTATGAGCATATGGGCATTGGATTTTGTAACAAGTCAGCATACTATAAGATGAATGGAGGTATCAACTCGTGAAATCGGTCCTCCTTTCCTCAATCCCGAGTCTCAACGTTTCAGAATTTTTCGGTGTCTGGCGTAATTTATGGGTGCGTTGTGCAGGCAGGAATTACATTCATTTTTAATTCATTAATATAATCACCCGACCAGAGCTGATTAGAAAACACTTGTTAGCAACACTGAATACTGCAATAATGACTGAACCATACTATGATGCCGATGATTATGAGAGGATGACTACGACAAAATATAAAAAAATAGAAGAAAAAAAGGTGGATACCATATATTCATGCGGGGTCCTCCCGTTGTCTTCACTGCACGCCTTACATACATTACGATCACCTCGAAATCACTATAATCAAGAGCTAGATAAAACAAGCTTTAATTCCAAGATCGCTTTCACAAAACAAGTTGCACAAAAGAATCAAAGAACAGAAGAGACTTTTCATTGTAAACTGTTGCAGTTCACTGCAGGACTACAATGGAAATGTGGATAGGCCCATTGTCCATCTAATAATAGCATGGATCCAGCTTCCAGAAACCGGCCAGATCGAATACTAATTAATAAGAGTGAATCTTAAATAAAATAGGTGGAATGCAATATGCTTGATCTAGCCCGAAGATAATAATGCGTTGCGGTTTTTGGTGCTGGCAACTGATCCATATTACATATATGGAAGTAATTTATAGTAGACTAATATATGAGTATGTAGAGTACTATTTTTTACCAAAACAAGCAACTCTTTTTTTTATTCATTTCAGCAACCATCCAACAATCACGTCAATCCAACCATTTAAAGCGAAGGAATAAAAAAACCAGACGAGTGAAGAAAACGATAAATTAGCTAATTGAAAGTGAACAAGTCAATAAAAAGAGAGTTTTAGGCATAAAACTCCGGTAATAATGAATACTTCATAAGGAATAAAAACAATATGTAAAGTATTCACGTAGATGTACATTGATACTGATTTGATCCTTTCATAGAGATTTTCATGAAAAAATATGTAAAAAATAGGTGCGCTTGTTTTCCAACACTGCGGGCAAGAGCAAACAAAGATCAGAGGAACGTTTATAGAGATAAAACTGCATATAAGATTTGCTCCTGCACCAAGATTACAATCATCTTCAACAGCATCATATTATCATCATCCCTATAACTTTATACCTAGCGAAGGTTTCTCTCAAGTGTGAAGAGTTGCTGTGAAGAAGCAAGGTCGACTGGAGGGTGGAGCTCCTTTTTATGCAGGAATGGAAGATACTAAAACAGAGTACTATTTTCGACAATACCAAATTTAGTGTTTTTTTTTGCTAAGTAGTGATAATAAATATCTGCAATAGTCTCAAAAAGGTCAAAGACATTCACAGCTAAGTTCTACACTGTACTTGGGATAATAATATATGATGTTTATTCATACATTATTACTTGTCTGTTTTTTTATTATTTATTTTTATATAAACTGTATTAAACAAATAGAATGGAGTCTGCAACCTATTCTCATTCTTTTTACTCTGTCTTCCATCCCATTTCAAAAATTTCAATCCTATCCATTCTATTGTATTATTTTTTTATGTTTGAATAATATTACCGTAATAAAGTGGAGTAATAATAAATAAGAACAAACAGTTTTGCATTGACTGGGAATCCTCCTCCTAAATCATCAATTAAGTCGTAGGGATGGACAGGAGTAGCAATAGATGCATATGCATTATAAAAAAGTTAAATATTTTCCGTTACTCATTTCTCATGCTTTGAATAGGTCATTAAAATTATCAGACAGTCATGCATTGCATACATCATATGAAGTAGGGATAAAGATATATCGTAAGTGCAGTGGCCGTTCCTTCATATCGAGGCAGTGGTGGTATTTCGGCTGCTGCAAGCCGGTGAATTCGTTTTGATGAGCAATGAACGCCACTGTTTCGAGAGAAAAAATGGGCGTATAATAAATGAAATAATTCATCATTTATCATCATCATCATCCCTTCAATTGGGACTGGATGCTAAAGGAGAACAATTCCTGTAATCATCAGGTGACCATCTTAGATCCACCGGGCGGCCGGTGAAAGAGGAGCAAAAACATTCCTTCCTGTCAGCATGGACTCTGTCCATTTTCCGCTTTATCGAGATTGACCATCTTAACATGAAATCTGTTATCTAAATTCAGAATGTTCTCGCTACAATTGCGCAGCGGACTTCATGGGAATCCAATCTAGTCGTTCGTCATCCTCATCGCGAATTTTAGCGAATCACGAGAATGAGTTCATGTCACAAGCTTTGGGCATGAGTAAGGTAGAAGGAAGCGGCGCAGTTTGCTACCTAAACTTATGCAGATTCGGGGTGGCAGTGGCAATGATAGTTACTTGAAACGTTGCTTACTTAAAAATTAATCTAGTTCGACATGACGTTGATCCCTGTTGTGTCATGTCTCCTAGCCTTGTTGATGTCAGCTTTGGAAAAACAATTTTATTTTTGTGACTTGCAAAATATATCTGCGCATTCAGCTCAGATTACTCATTGAAAGGTTAACAGTTATTTTTGTTTTTGTTCAAATAGCGAAAAACATTACTCGAATTATTATTACCAACCAAAGGTTAAATGAAGAGGTTGACTTGCGTCAGTTCAAGAAGCAGTTAAAACTCTCATTTTTTAATAATATTTTATGGCTCATCAAATATAAGTTATCCATATAAATTGCTTTTGTTTGTATAAGCCCGGACAATGGAGAAAAACAGACCGACCGAGGTACAAATATTTACCGAGGCTCCCATTTATGCTTTCCTTTGTGCCGGCTTGTTTTGTTTTTTGTGGAGGGGCAACATCAAAGATTATTATTAGTCCCTATATCACTTCTCTCTGGTTTCGCAAAAAAATCAGGTTCTTCAAATGAAAGGAAAAGAATTGCGGGATTAATAAGCGAAAGGGAGAAGCAGTCATTAAACAGGACGGCAATGATTGCACGATATATTTCTAATGTTAATCGTTTTTGCATAAATCAGGGCTTGGTGCCGTGAGGTATCGTTTAACAAGACAAGTGTTGTAGTGTAATTATTATGGCGTTCTGGACCATGCTAGCCCAGGGTTATACACATATTACATTTGTCCCTAATGCATATTAAAATAGAATAAATTTAGCTACAAACCTGATCATGTTCACTTGTAATATAGCAATATAGAGATTATAGAGCTTGATTTGTAAAAAATTCCAAGGCATTTTTATAGATATTATAGATAAGATATTTGATCCTGCAGCCTAAAAGCATTCTTCGCTGGAGTTAATGGAACCGATCTCCTATTTTTGTCAAAATAATAAATGCATGAAAATAATTGGGGAGGTGAAGGAACCGCATCTAGCTGTATGTTGTCATTAAAATTTCCAATGGTGCAAGTGCAACAACTCCCCAAAGCCAAGCACGCGATGGGGGTGAATTTTTTTTTCAGAAATACTTTCAGTTTCTTTTGTCATGCTAATTGTCACTGCAGTCCAATGCATTTGCTCACACATGGGGTGTGATGCGATAGATCATTTGACATTTAAAAAATGATAATATGAAAGGGCAGAATTATAATGACAATTTTTGAGAGTTTTGAGTGGTCAAAAAACTGCATCCCAACTCATTGACCGGGTAGGCACGTTTCAGTTTCAATATTGGGTAGGTAAACCATAGAGAGGGAGATGAGATTAGTTAAACCATCTTAGTAAGTTTCGTTTAGCATTAACCAGAAAGCTCAGCCGGAGCAAGATATTTTTCAGATTTTTCCTCTAAATTCAAGTTGAGCGAAACCAGCACTGCTGCTTTTCTGAATAATAACATGTTTTTAAAAGACCACTCAAACTGTGGAAATTGAAGACCTTTGCTTAGGTACGCACATGTGTGTCTTCGCATTTTTAAAAGCCTCATTTACAACTCTTGACTTGCTGTGAAGCTCCTTCCCCCTCCGTTGGTCAAGCCTTTCCCTCTCTTGAAGGAATGGGGGATGCCTATAGCGTATCCCATTGTTATTGCACCTTCAACCATCATATTTACTCAGACATTAGATCATACTCATGGAGGGGAGAAGGAGCAGCTCTGAAATAAAATTCTACAACTTTACCTAATGTACAAATTCAATTGCTATATATATTCTGCCTCTTATCCAAATTCAAATCATTATGTCAATGTTACTCACGTTTTCAATGTTGCCTTCTACAAACGATCCTGATTACAATTGGAATTTTATACAATTTAGCTCCAAAAAACTTGACTCATTTCGGATTGAATTGAAGAAACTGATACCAGATTGACACGTACTTAAATACTTGGAGTATCATCATCACGCTGCATTTTTTTATTCTGTTATGCAGGTATTAAAAAGAATACGTGTAGCTATGAGTCTTGAGTGCAACAAACGGATTTTTTTAAACCTGTGAGGTCGATTGTCGGTTTTGGGATGGATTGGTGGCAATGGCCAGGTTAGGTTCAATTGAATGAAAGAGGATTTGGGTAAAGAGTTGACAACAATAACAATACATTTTCGTGTGTAGCTGACATTCATTCACTTTTTCTCACTTGCATGTTCTACTCGGTTTCTTGTCATGTGGAACTACGTGTTAATTGTGAGCAAGGTAATTTTTTTTAAAGCTCGACCTTAAACAAACATCCTTTGAAACAATCTTGCTATAGTTTGCCATTGTTGATGAATCTTATCATGATTTCAACTATTTCAAGTCATTTTTTATTGCCAGGCTCCTAATCGGTTCGTGTGTGGTTTTAAAGATTAGTTGGAGTGGATAATGATAAGAAGAACTTGGAGGTACTGACTGACAGTAATAAAATAAGAATTGGAGTTTGGTGTAAAGTGAGAAAGTTCTTCCAAATTATCAATACGTGAAAATTTTGCGCAAACCTGCATAGAATAACTAATTCAATGATCGATGCGACTATTCATAAAAAATTACCTCGTCATATTTTTATATAAAAATATTCAATATGCAAAGTTATTCATTTGGTAAAATTAACTTTTTATAAAAACTTTAAAATATTAACATGCTAATTGACGACAGAATATCTGATGTCCAATGTGTCAAAAACCCAAGTGCATCTATTTGCGTTGCAGCAAATAATGTAAAAAGCATTTCTCCCAGTCCCGAGTCCCAACCCAATCTCCAAAATTTCAGATATAGCACGAACAACATCCTCCGATACAGCGCCTCGCCTTTTAACTGTTCCGAGAAAAAAACATCTCCGACTTTTTGCCAAAAAGCTGTCAACTCTTTTAATCCCTGCTTTTTTGTAGTGCATTACATTCATAATTTTCACACACGCTCCGATGGCTGCACTGCCAAAATCTGTCCTTATCTTAATTCCATCTGTCCTTCCCCTGACTTTCTGTTAAGCTTCCATTACCACACATGCCAACAGTAAAGTAGTCCTTTTCATATCAAGAGGGAATTTATGTAAATCTCCCATAAATAATGTGAAGCAGATATGAAAGAAGAAACAAACATGTATAATGTCCTTCTGTAAACAAACAAAAAAGCCCGTTTCTCATGTTCAGTTGAAAGTCTTGTATAATGCGATATATTTCGTGACTGTAGCAAATCCCATTGTCTTTTGCAACTCCCCTAAAAGTGTAAATAAGAGCATCCAAAGCCTTTAAAAGAGTATTGATGACACTTTCTTATGAAAACGTTTTTATGTTTATGGCATCCATAAGGATCAGCCTAGCAGGGAGCACACATGGGCCAGAACATCATAAAGGGTAAATAATGCGGAGATAGAGAATGACGGTAACATTCTTACTTTCTCATGGTAATGATAATGACCCATTGCGAACATAATTTTCCTCCTGATAAAAAGTAAGACTTCCTATTCCATTCTTTGGAGAAGAAAGGAAGACCAGAGAGACAAGGCCAGGCCAGCTTTTCCTCAACTTAATCAGTGTACGGAATTTTGGATCCTCTCATAAATGGCCAGTGTAATTCCACTAGTACAATACACTGCTGAATTAGGCTTGCATACTGATGAAGGCAAGCGAGATTCTTTTTACGAGATAAAACTTCAAATCCATGTGGAAGACATAAAAACGTGTGTGCACAATTGTTTCCCATTTCATATTCACATGGAAAATATGCTAATTTACGCCCTCCTTCAGAAAACTATTCTTGTCAGGCACGTAATCCCCTGATAGATGGGAGTTTTTGCTGCGTAAGCTGCCTTGCCATTTACGTCTCGTACCACACGCATATTACGCAGAGCTCATCCTCATTAGCTGGGAAAATAGTGGACGACCCACACGCATTTTTATACGTATCTTGAAAGTTTGTGGACGATTCATTCAATCAAGCGGAACAATGAGCCCAACAACGGACTCCTCTACACTTGTCTTACCCTATCATCCCAAATTCCACATGAATGGATCATATAAACCCGATTATGATTAATGCCAAGAGTTAAAAGCAACTTTATGAGAAAGGAATTTCAGGCTTTCAGTTTCATCCTATTTACCATTGTTTCTTAAAGGCAAGCTTAGGAAGTGGAAAGGTGATCAACTAGAATAATTTCGATATTTGCATACTTAATATGGCATTCCTGTCATATCTCTAGTGTGAATCTTTGTCATCATCATCATCTTTGTATTCTTTACAGTTCTCATTAGGAAGAAGAAATGGTGTGGTAACGATAGGGGTAAGGTGCCTTGCCGTTTTCATTTCCCATGAATTGTTCTTCAGACACGTGAAATGAAAATACACTAAATCTTCAGTCTCTTTTGGGTTTTAAACCTGAGAAAGTTCATTGGTATCTCCATTTCTGAACAGCCTTATAGGTTTTGGAACAGGAAGTACATATTTTCAATGCATTTTTTCACCAGGATGTCATAATTTATTTATGGGAACAAGGAGTCAGGAAACAAAGGTGTAAACTAACAATTGACATAAGATTTATTTGCAAACTTGCCCATTTTCCTGAGATCTCTCATTAACAAACAGAATTACCCTCCCACCAAACCCTCTACCATTTGCCTAAACAGACATGTTTAAAACTAAACTACATGCTTGCTTTCTTGACTTTGTGAATAGAACATCTTTCATACCAGTTTGCTTATATCATAAAAAATTGACTAATTTTCTCCCTATTTACACGGAATATTTTCTCACACTTACGCACAACAAAGTGCAATACGCACGCATCTGCATGTGGCAAACATGAAGAATCTGTGAAATCTTCCACTTGTACATAGTAATTTTGTAACAATAGGAAGTGAATTTGCGTTTTTAGTGGATGTTGCTCAGTTTCTTCCTACACACGTGTAAACAATCCTTGCAAAGCTGGTAATCACATGCGTATATTCTGCATTAACATATTGCATTGTTGTAATTCTGAACGGGATTTACTGGCTATATCCAGTTTTGCGTTTTAAAACTTTCCCAAGTTTACTTACCCATGTTTGCTCGACCATTATATGTGCATCCTATTTTGTGCGTGTACTGTGTTTGGACGTTGCAGCTTTGTGGATGATTCATTTGCATCTGGTGAGTTTTTTAAGAGTGCTAAATAGGACGGAATTATATGGGGTGACCATGTTGTAAAGAGGGTCTAACTAACGATGAGAGATCTCAAACAACAATTTGGCAGTGACAATGCTGAAACAACGATAATTTCATACATATTTAAATGAGCTATGCGTTCTGTGGAAGATTTTTAGAAGAAAAAGGTGCGAACTAGCACGAATTTTAAATGCAATTACACGAAATATATGCTAAATAAGAATCACAACAATACTGCAGAATTCCTAACAATACGAACAAGATTCTAGTAAATCGTGAAGAAGCCCTAAGTTATCAGTTAAGTACACATGATAAATGATGAATGATAATTGTTCCCTTGTTAATGCTGATGGTACACTAAAGATAAGCCCATCTTCCTTCCTTTCCTAATCAGTCGTATTTTCCTAGTAACTTGGTGGCAATGGCAGTCCCAATGCAAAATTGACAAGCTACATGGGAAGAAACATGAAATCTCCAGAGACTTGTTCCACTACAATCACCACCACCACCACTGCCAGCATCATTATTATTATCATTCTTGTTCTTCTTCCTACTATCATTTTTATATTATGTAATCCTATAAAACCCTACCTCGGAGTTGATCTTTAATATGAATTATACGTACTATCTAAACTGCCAATAAATGTCGCTGTCTGAGTCTGGACCTGGAGATTCTTGCAGTGCCAGCCAACCCTGCTTATCACGTCTTGCCTGTCTACACGCTTGTATTTCTCTGTGATTGTGATATGTGATGATGATGATGCCTCTAATAAAGCATCAAGATATGACAGATCTCCTCAATCTAATTGAATTTTTTTTTATTTATTCAATTTATATTTACTATCATAACTAACTACTCGTCATCATAAAAAAATATCTTATCCGATCAGAGGCAAGCATGGCTATGACATGAAAATGAAACTTATTTTTCATGGGGAATCTCCATCCATCTTAATGTAATATTGGACAATAGAAGTCACCTTTGGACATGGGTTATTATTATTGTATTGTTGCCTTCTAGTAAAAAAAAGTGCTACTGCTATCCCCATAAAGTTACAGTTTTACTTCCTATTTATCAGATGGAGCGTGGAAGATGGAAGGACGGATTTTATGATTATTACTTTTCATGGTTTGATACGACAGGCTCCGGATGGGATGAGATATTTTGAAGAAAACGAATCGAAGAATGGACCACAACAGCTCTAATTCTGAAATGACATGTACTCATGAAATGCAACGTGGATGCAATACGAGTTTTATAGGAGAGTAAAAAAATTCAATTGGAAAAAAATGAGATGGGTGTTGTTGCATCATTTGCTGGATTTGATGGAATGGTGGACATTTCTAGTTATGGGCTAGACTCCACTGCTGGACGAAAAGGGTTGATAATTGAAAGCCCTGATACAAAATGATCGTTTCGACCAATAAAGTTTAAAAGGACATCGGTAGCCACGAGGAAAATGGAAAGAAATATACTATGGGTGAGGCTACTTGTTTTATCGCTTACGAATTGGAATTCAAACCTTTACTATACTTTAGTTATTGAAATATTTCTTTACTGCGTTCAGTTTTCCAGTCGAAGCAACATGTCATGGGTGCAGTTTTGGATGATGATATGATGAGCCCATGCGTGTGCATTCAATTTGAGAAACCATTGTATCAATAACCATGTAGGATTCTGATTTGCATCAAATTCTTAAAAACTTCAGATGAGAAAGATTCCTTCAAGTCAAGGAAGACGTTTTTTCATCTGATATTTATCTCTCATATTGCAGCGAATGGGAGATGAAATGAAACAAAGAAACATTTACTTCCTCTTCTAAAGTAAAAGTAACAGTGATCATGATGATGATGATGATGCGTCACGTTATTCACAATCAGGATTATTCAGGAAACATACCAAATCACCTTTTTCACTCAGCGTTCAATCTGGTCAATGCACTAAAATGAAAAAATCCTTTCACAAGTGCACGCACAATTTTTTATTTATTCCTAAAAATCAAGTTCAAAATCACATCCCATTAGGAAGAATCAGGGATGATGATGATGATGATATTCATGCATGACCAAAAGCAAAAATGTCAGTTTTATGGATGGTACGCACTTCTAGTTCATAATTGGTTACATAATACCACCTAGCCTTTCTGCTCTTCTATAACCGTTACAAAAGTGCGTGAGTGCAGCATAGCCACTTGCACAGCCTTCAACAGGTATTATAGTGTAAAGTGCAGGTTAAGTAAAAGGCATATTATCTAAACTACCTATACTTAATGCAGAATACACCCGCAAAGACTGATTTTTTACTGCTAAAACCTTTCAAATTAAATCCCTTTTAAAATATCCTTGTCAGTCTAGTCATCTCTCCACCAGTCACAATCAGTAATGTAATCCAATCTGACCATGACTGCACACAAACCCAAAGAGTTTTACTCTTCCTGATCCCATCTCATGATTACTACTCCCATTCATTTCCTAAGGATCCATTTTACTTAGCAGCTGTAAATGTCCCATTCTACGGAGTAAGGTCCTCCTATTCTCCTTATTAAAAGGTAATGTGTGGAACTGCTCCCGTGTTAATGAGATGAGAAGCTAAAAGCCAAAAAAGTATGTAAGTAGTAGAACGAAGTAAATTGAAATCCTAATTATCATCATCATCACCGAGAAAGAGGGAGAACAAATTCCCTTCCAAATTACCGTCAAGTGGAAGAAGTCAAGAGCGGAAGAGTTAAAAAATATCTAGTGCATTATTCTGACATTAAGGCTGGGCCGAACAAGCCACAAAAAATTATGAAAGATTTTTTTCCCTCGTCGGAACCTCTTCCGTCAATTTAAACTGGTAGTCCCTCGACCATCGTCCGACTGACATTCTAACATAAAATATTGGAACGGGAATAATCTTTACATGGGAAAAAATACAGTACAAGAAACCATACCACCATCATATCATCATCATCATCTTCCCCCCTTATTTTCTCCTCTCTTCCTCCTTTTTAATAATAATAACAATAATAATAGCAAAACAGAAAAAGAGCATCACGCATTTGGACAAAACAAACATATCTGCCAGCCCCATGTCGTTAAGATGATGATTTAAGTACCTTTCTTTGGCATTACAATGGCTCTTTTCCCTCAAGTTGATGTAGACATTGCAAGTACAAACACACCACCAATATTACTACAAGTCCAGCAAAAGCTGAAAAAAATCCGACATGTACAGATATAATATGAGAACATGGACCAAAGCGTAATTTCTCCTTTACGCAATGACGATGATGATGATCATCATCATCTTATGTGAATTACCTTTCTACCTGTAACCTATCGCATATGTTAATGTACACATGAGTAAAGTGGAGAAAAAAAACGACGAGTGAATGGTTTCCTCACGCACAACGAGAAAATAATGATTGTGTACAACCACGATGCACCAGAGCCGACTATCTCTGAAGTGCAACCATTGAGCCATGTCAAGAGGATTTTAAACTACGACCAATGTCACTTTTAATCTTCTTTATGAGACCGATCTTGTAACCTTAATTTGGGAAGGAAGGAAGTTGCTTTATCAGCCGAAGCAGACTAGCCTTGTCTGTTCTGGCGCTATGCACATATGGACAATTAATGTGAAGAGGAAACAACAATAATGATATGCATGTTTAAGAAAAAATTAAGCATAGGGTGAGGTAACTGAGTCAAGTTTACTAAATCCATTCACGCTTACCTTAATTCTTCATAAGGGCAGTCTTCCTTTTATACAAAACGATGAGGGATTCACTTCACCGACGACGGATGAACCGAGATTTTTGGGGTAACTCGATAAATTCTGGGGGTTTTGACAATTACATAAGTATTTATTCACCTTTCATGTGATATTATATATCTCGCACATTTTATATTGTCAACTTAACCAAAAGTTATTTATGAATGGGCACACTTGATAATCTTTGAGTATATAATATTTTTTAATGAAGATGACGGGAGGGAGGGGATATTTTATTTTTGTAAAAAAATCCAGATCCAGATGAAGGAATTACTGAAAAAAAGTTGCTACGCCCTTTTTATAAATCAAAAATGTTGATAACTAGGGATGACGAAACCTGTCCAAAACAAAGTTTTTTTTCCTTATGAGGTAACAACACTATCAACTATTTCTCCTTTTCATACAGAAGAAACTTGGGAGATGGATTTATCATAAGTGTACTTAGTTATTACATAAGACAAGCTAGTTTTTTGCTATCCCAACTTCTCCGTCTTTTTTCTATTACATGTGGAATGAGTTTGAAAGTCAACCTGCCTCTCTTCTTTCTTCCTGGGCTGGTCAACGAAGAATCTGCCGGCGGACTGAGAGTGGACCAGGCAAGGGAAGAATCTTTTATTCATTTCATTTCATAAACCCTGGTCTTAAGTTGTTTTCAACTGAAAACACTCTGTGGAGGTGAGTCGGAGAGGACGGTGTGTGCTGATGATGGAAAAAGGAAAAGAATGAAATAGTCGATCCTCTTCGGGGCTTTCTTTCTTTCATGATTATGATATGATGATGACGAGGATGATACCTTGCGTGCTATTATGTAAGCCCGTTTTTTAATACCAAAGAAAGTAGTAATACGCTCTGCTTTAAGTACTAGTTAGGTATAAGGTATTATATATGATGTACAGTGTCAAAAATTTGTAAAGACCTTCTGCCTACCTCCTCCTCTGCATATGTTTCGCCTGGCATTTTTTCTTCTTCCACTCTCAGTCTACCTTTATATTACCATTTCTTATTGCTATTACCGCATATCATTTTCATCTCATGATTCATGAATAAAAAGCTCTTGTTTATTGTACAGGCGCTGCTCATGTTATGTCATATGGGTACAGTGGAGAATCGACAGCACCCAATGCACCTTAAGTGGGGGTTTAATATAATGAAAAGCAAACAAGAGCAAGATCAGAGCAAAGTGGTCATCAAAGCCAACCATGTGCCTGCAAAACCAACTGCACTTTGCTGCAAACAAGACAGGAAGGAGCAGCGAACTAGCAAAAGGTAGCAAGTTAGTGGAATGGAGTGTCTTCTTATTACTCATGGACCATGGACCATGCCTCATTTCATCGTAGAGAATAGAAGTATTAAAAAAACCTTTTGAGATAAAGCCAGGCTTTTCCTCGTCTTTTGAGAAATTAGGGATGGTAGCCAGGAGTAGACTTTGCAGTCATCCTAACTTCAAAGGCAATGGCAATAACTAACAATAAACGTAGTAAGTAGAGCATCAACATACGAGCCCAGTTCTTAGAAGTCATATCATTATATTATCATTAAAAGCAGAAGTGTTGCATTAGATAATACGTTAGGTATGAATGAGAGCTAAAAACAGCTTTAGCAAGGCCTAGTAAGACTATAATAGAAAAGGAGTCGACAGTTTTGGCTCAAACTATCTATTATACGCTTTTCCTTCAATACGGGTTCTCTGCGTTTTGTGAAATGCGATCCCCTATTATTTCCCATTTCATTTGATTATTACAGTTACACATTATTACCTTGAACTTTTAAGGCGGGTAGAACAGCATTTTGGTGTAGCTTTAGTCCAAGTCCCCTGGTCTCAAATATATTCACGAGGAAGAGGAGAATAATGAATGATATTATCAAGTTATTATGGTATCTTGCACAAAGTCCAATCTGGAACGAAGAGAATGAAAAATGAATGGGTTGTATCCTAAAATATATTCACAGCCTTAAGTGAGCTTTATTGATCGTTGCAGTTGAAGGTTAGAGAATGGGAACGAATTTATGAGGAACTCTACCATTGTTTCAGAGTATGTACTGAAATGATTAATGTACGGATCAAATGAAACCAAAATCCGACACCGTATCAAAGTAGACAAAAATATCAGATTACAGCCAAAGATTCAATATCATAGAAAATGTGAGTAAAACTCGAGTGGAACAGACCAACAGACCAATGGATATGTCTATGACTGACATAGCTTTCGGGAAAAATTTATAAGAAAGTGAAAGACAAGGGAAAATTATTTTCATTAATGAGTCGTGGATGAATCAGATGAATCTATTGGTGATTATGAGACTTGATCATAAAAAACCATAATAAAACACAAATGATGTAATGGGCGTGAAACAATATGTTGTTCACCATTATCTCCCGAGATAATGAGAAAGAGTTTAAAAAGACTAAAATTAAAAAGAGTCAAACAAGATTGAGGTAGAAACAACAGCAGAAACTGCAGAGTACCAAAAATACTGAATGTACATAGCATGATTCATACTCATTATCATTTTTAAACTAACATATTGCACAAAGGTACATCTTTTTGGAGGGGAAGTAGTAAATGCATTTTGGATACAGTGTAACGAAGAGTACACTGACTTGGAGGATGACAAGCAAGAAAGACATTTTCATTTGACCTGGGCTTGGTCACCTCAAGTCACTTCCCTGTACTTTCTTGAACTTGACGATACTATCAGCATGCATGTGTGTAGGTTATGATGACTTGCTCCTTTGAAGACTGTTCATTTCTCATAACGTTTAATCTGATGAAGATGATTCTTCCTCTGCTGGATGGAGTTAGACTGCCATGAAGCTGATGGAAATCCATGTCTACCTAAAGGCATATTGATGAGAGTTCACTTTTGACGACGACTGCGAACAACGAAAGATAATGAGGAAAATGGATTGAGTCATTTGTTTTGCTCATCTAAAATAGATCATATTCTACAAAATGGATGTGTTCTCAAGCAAAAAATACAATAGAGGATGGATATGGATCGCAATATGATCAGGTCAGATTATGTCATGGATTTTATTGTTCCCATTTTTCGTATGAATTTGTTTTAGGTACTCATTTGACAAGGAATTATAAAGATAAGAAATGACTTTACTTGCTTCTATGATAAAGCACAATTTCACTTGCTGGTGTGATGATCCCATTGACCATGATGAGTTGATGAACTTATTCATCCAACTTGAACTTCATTTTCCTCATCCCAATTTCGCAAATATATATAGTCAATATGTATGTTGTGATGCGCAATTTCTTTCAGCTTGATTGCATGACATGTTCTACAAAGAAATGGCTAAAAAGAAAGAAAAAATTGAATAGAGGGCTAAGTACAAGCATTTCGCGTTGATTATGCCATCAACCAAGTAAGTTTCTTCTGAGGTCATGGACTCATGGACCGGACTAGAGTAATAACCATTATCTGAAAACAAGATGCTGAATTGCTGATGAAGGTTTGACTGTAATTGTAATAATATATGCAAGGATTTGTTTTGATTCGCATAATATGTATTTACTCGGATGGATGGATGACTGCTCAAAACTAAAAAGGATGATCAATATGGGTGGATATAAAATATCAAATTGACGAGACGGGATTACATATAGTCATGGACTACGGAGTCTCAATGGGATTCCCTCAGTGCTCGCCAATAGTCTGGTGATTATGATTAAGTGGCTATTCATGTTAAGTATTAATGGAAGTGATGAAGATAAACTAGAGGTGACTGCAAGTGTAAATACAAAGAAAAGGTGCTTCTCTTCGTGGCTACTAAGAATAGCGAGGAAAATACGGTGAGCAAAAGTTTCGGTTTCTTTTTTCCCCTTCTTCCCTTTTCGCCCATTGTGGGGAGGTATAGAACAAGCAGAGAATAATAGACTGGATTATCTGCATGTCAGTTCACATTGTCAAAATGATAATACTCGATCCTTTCAGGATGACAGATACGTTGAAGAGTTGTGTTGTGGGTGTATTCCATCGGGAGAGTTGCTGAGTTGTAATTATTTTTTGATGGAAGGTTATTAATGAAAAAGGAAGATGGTATTAGAATGAGCTCAATGGATCCGGTGGATCCATCATATATCGAGACGCCACCACCCCGGATTTTGGCGGTGATGCTGGGGAGCATCATCCGCTGTATGTAATATGTATCACTATGGTGGGGTGAGAGGATAGGATTTTGAACGCGTCCATGCAATCGGTGATCTTGCTTATATTGTTAATTGACTAGTTAATGCAGTGATAACGCATACCTACATCAAAGATAATATGCACCTTGAACCTTGCCAAAATAATGGCACGGCTTTTGCTGTAATTACGTTGCATACTATTGCAATTGAGGATGATTTTTTTCGCTTTTTTGCAAGTAGTTTCTTGCTATACTATATAGATAACGTATTCTCTAGAAGCAGGAAAAAAATCCATTCTACGTAGTTTGCAACTTTTCTGCACCAGTGTAAATGGACTAGATTTATGCAAATTTTATTAAACACAAGAAGCCATGTCGGTCGTCCGTTTGACTTTCGTATCCCATTAGTGATCGGACTTACATTTAGCATGTTAATCATTGATTAGGTGATTGATAATATGTGGTGTCAGAACGCGAGTTGCTATTACACGAAAATGATCTTACTTTTCAATAGTTGAGGATTTGGGATGAAAATAAGAGTATGCACAGTAGCCAGGTGAGATTTTTATTGGAGTAGGTTATCTAGCAATAAATGAAATGAAGAACCACTTCTCTAGCACTTTTGAAACGAATTTACTTTTAATTTCTATCGCTTCAACTGCAGCGCAAAAGCAAACAAACAACAATGTTGATGTGTGACATGAGCATGACGTGATCCTGCAGTAATGCAGTTTGTGGCAGGGATTAGAATTTTTTAAATAAAGGAATCCCACCAACATTGTAAGACTTAAATCAGGTTGTGCTTTGATACTCCTATTTTACAATAAAGCTATTGAAGTTAATGAGACAACAATAATTCGCTGAATTACTAATACTGTTATGGTCATATTGTTAATGGATTTGCTTCTAAGTAGGGACAGTAACACTTGCTGAAAAATAGTGCAATCAAAACAATCTAATGTCAAAACCACACCCATGTGCTTTGTAATTATGCTTGGGAGATTGACAATAATCGCTCGATGAATAGCATGTTGGAAATGAAAATGGCAATGACCAGGCAATACTTAAATAGAAAATATCGTGATCTCATTGTCAATGTCAATGGTCATCTTGCTCCTTTTATTTCCGTATACTGTTTTTATTCTATTGAGGCATTCTATAAATAGTAAAAACATTTGAAAAGCAAGTTTTCACATCAATATTAAAAATTGAATTGAAATTTTGCAAAAATAGTCAAAAGAATAGACGCTTTTGGCGTCGTAAATGCATCAGCCGGGAATCGAACCCGGATCGTCCGCGTGGCAGGCGAACATTTTTCCATTAAACCACTGATGCTGTTCTTGAGTTACTAACTAACCTTTAAAATTACTTAAAGATTGTTAATAACCTTCTGTAGTAATTATAGAAAGTAAGTAATGCCCTATTGTATTGCAATAGAATAGGTAAGCAATAACATTATCACAGGTAATTACTCTCAAAAGTAAGTATAATGACTTAGGATTAATGAATGAGCAATGATGATTCATGAATTTAGACTCTATGAATACAGCTATCATCATCACTGTAACGGTGCTTTCATTTGTCGTTTCATTGCCCTGTTCATTCATAGATTATGCTTTGCATTTGGAATACGATGCTTCCTACAAGTTAATTACACTTTTAGGCATTCAACAAGCTAATATCATCCATTCCATTGACTATGTGAGCTCGAACTGTAAGCAAATGAATCGGCTTATGTAAGAAAGCAAAAACCTGCCATAGTACTTTAAGCCCAGCACAAACTTGTCATCTTAAATCATTTAGTACATCCATCTACTAATATATATTTGTCAAACAACTGTAAGATATAATCTCTTACGTTCATATTGCTGTTATAAGCAAATTGACAATTAACCTTTTAATTGCTATTAAGGTGGCAGGCACACAATTATGCAATCAACCTGCAGTGCGAGAAATTTGTAAGAAATGCATTTGTCAACATAAACATTATTGTCATTGTCATTATCAATCATCACCTCTCTACAACCCACCACTGCAGATAAAATAAAGTTTCATTTTATAAGCCTAATTCATATGTGGATAATAACCTTCTCCATTTAATTTTACATCATTGCAAAATTAGTAATTATTGCTATTACGTACTTGTAATTTTCCTATGCATATTAGTATCTATCGTTTTGTTTTCTGAGTTAACCCTTATTGCCCTGTTGAAATAGATAGATGAGCAGAATACACAGAATAACCAAAAATGTAACGGGGGAGTTGGAATGTTCAAGGAACTTACAAAGAACTATGTACTAAATTTTGTAATAATACTGCTTAGCCGGCAAAACCCAAGGACTTGAGAGCTCAGGTATTTCTATTTTAGGCACAAAAGGTTGGGAAAGGTTGCGATAAAACTGAAAGGGACCGCAAAGTAAAATCCGTTTCTTCTACTTCTGATTATGCCTAAATGTAATTTTGATGTACTTACAAAGAAGAATGTAGAAGAAAGAGTCAAGGGGAACACCATATCATCATAACATATTGTAATCATTATATCATCATATTTAATATGCATTATGCCTCGGCATTGCTATACATATATTGTTGCCTTGTAAGATAATGACAATGATGGAATAATGGAATGACCACAAAAAGGATTGATATGATGGAAAAAGCCAATGCAATGGCATAGTGAAGCCGTCAAAGAGACGACAAAATATTATGATTCAAAAGTGTCTCGTCTGCAAAACAGGATCTTCGTCTGGGTTTCGTTTTCTACAGTTTTCAATGTGATCATTATCACAAGTCTCAAATCCGCCATAACGAGAATGGCTTGAATAGGCACAACTACCTTCCTGCGGACTGTCCTTGTTACAGTAATCTGACAAAAAAAAATCCCGCGAGTGTTTATTTTAACTGAAGAAACTCAATTTTTTAACTGAATAAAGTTGCAAACATGAAGCTGCGAATGCACCACATCGAACTGTGCGTCTCCGACCCAAATCCTGTCGCAAAATTGCTTTCCAACCAACTAGGTCTTCCCTTCGTGGGCTATCGGGAAACAGCTCAATGTCTCCAATTAATCTTCAAGATGGAACAAGCAGTATTCGTAGTCACAACAAGGAAAGTTGCAAATCCCTCTGAAAGTTGTAATGGGAGCACTGATAATAATAACAGTAATAATCATAAATACCCTGACATAGTGTTCGAAAGTGGTACGGTATCAAAATCAGATTCAGAACAGCTCACCAGGGACCCAAATGAAACATGGACTCTGTTTTGCTGCGATAACGACACCTCCTCCCATCGAGATGGAGAACATGTTGATTCAGTTTTTAATGTGGCAATTCAAGTGGAAAATATACAAGAGTCTGTGAATCGAATTCGAAGCATTTCGAATGGCCTTGTCCTACAAGATATTAAACGAGTTTATGACTCCAACTCGGAATTGGGGTATGTGGATTATGCCGTCATTAAATCATGTTGTGGGAATGTTAAGCACACACTAGTGGAAAAAAGTGGATATGGCGGATGGTTTCTTCCGGGATTTTATAAGGCAACGCGGGAGGATGTCTCTGTGAAATCCCACAATATGAGGGAGAATTGTGGGATCATAAGCATGACCCATTTTGATCACTTTACCCTTGCCTGTCGTGTAGGAGGATCTATTGAGATTATGGATTGGTATGAGAGGGCGTTTGGGATGAAACGATTTATCACAAATAGGTAAATGAAACTCAATTTTAAACCAAAACGAAACCGGGCTGAAGCAAATGAAATAAATAAAGCCCATTTCAATTAACTGGGAGTCATTAACTTCTCTAGTTGTTTTATTACAGCCAGGAAACTGAACCGGATGGACTGGTAATCGGGGATGACGTGGGATTACGTTTAAAAGTGATGCAATTCTGGAAGTGCTCAGAATCCGGTCTAGCATCGGATGTATATGATGATGGGGAGAGCGAGCCCCTAAAAATTGTCATTGCTGAGTCACTCCCGAATTTAAGTAAGAAGATTTACTCTCACTCTTCCCTTTTGCCTTGAAAAGCAAAATGCATGCTAAAGTCTGAATGTCACACAGTTTTATACATGAACGCATATATTTATTACTGCAATATGGAAATGTTAGGTAATACTCAAATAGAGGGCTTCATCAAAGACCATGGCGGGCCAGGAATCCAACATGTTGGCTTACACACAAACAATATGATGAGAACTGTTGAGATAATGACGGGGAACGGGGTGAAGTTCAGACATCCTCCGCCCACTTACTATACCGAGGTTAGTCTAATAAATGAAATCACTCCTTATCAGCTCGTTTTTGAAGAGGATGCCGGAGTGGGAAGCTATTTTTAGAAATCGTTTTTGCTTATCATTATATCATCAAATCATTTATTACTCCAATTTTTCCCGTTTAATGTCCCAATTTGCAAATTACTTACAATAGATTGGACAGCTGGAAGTCATCAAATCTGTCGGCGAGAATGTGGAAACCCTCCGTAAATATGGTGTCTTGCTTGACAATGAGGCTGATGTTTTCGACAACCTTGAGAATGCTGAGATGGAGGAGAGATATCTTATGCAAATATTTACGTATCCTGTTTTTCCTCGAGACACATTCTTCTTAGAAGTCATTCAGAGGAAAGGGGCCAGGGGATTCGGGGTAGGGAATGTAACCGCTTTGGCGAGATCAGTAAATGCTTATAATCAAGCTCAACTAAAGATGCAAGAGAAAGAAACTGCAAGGATTGAAAATTGTGTCGAAAATGGAGCAGAAAATCCCATTTAACTAGCAAATGACCTGACTAGCTAACTTTTTATGATGATGACAAACGATGATAAAGTTGCAATCAACCAAGCTATATATTCGTGTATAAAAAAGTTTAAGAATCCAATCAAGTTTGAGTTTTTTTTTTTGTATAATTATTTATTTTATAATTTAAATATATACATAATATTTTCTTTGTAACAATAATATTCACTTAAACAATAACTTTAAAGCTATATTTGACATGAATGATAAATCCCACTAGTTAAATTTAAGATTAAATTGCAAACATACATCCAACATACAGAGACAGATTATCCGACATCATTTTGATCCAACTATTTTTTTGTCCGATTTTCGTCATTGATGGTGATATTGAAGAGATGTGAAGTTACAAAACTTGAACTGATGTATGGACACGATAACGTAACGTAATTTAAGGCATCTGCTATTTTTTTATAGGGATTGTCATAAGTCGCCAAATTCAGATCCTATGATGGCTTACTTATTACCTATGTAAGAAGTATAGATTAACCAATTTCATATGACATTAGCAATATATCGCGTAGTTAATTATATTTTACTTGCTACATTATATAATTACGTACAGTTATAGTTAACTCCCTAGACTTACGTTGTAGATATTGAATGTTTACTCATGTAGTTTTAAACAATTAAGAGATTTAGAATGCAAGTTAAGAGAAAACCCAATCAAATCTTGTACTTGTAAAATAGATAAAACATCCAATGTGGCTCGAAATGCGAAATGTGTTTTTAAAAAGTTTTTTTTATTTAGCTTGTATAGCTGCTTGTGATTTGGCTGTAATATGGTTTTATTGTAAAAAGAAGAAAAAATAGAGTAGGAAAGCAGTTGGATTTTTTTTCACGATGAAGAAACAGAAGATTTAGTAGAGGCGAGCTGTAAAAAAGAAAAGACAATTCAAAGTTAATATTTAAAGAAGAATATAAGATGTTGATCACACAGTTTTTAGCTGTAGCTAGCGTTCTTATAAAATTAAAAAGATAAATTATATGGCCAGTATTTATAGGCGAATTAAGGCTAATTTTATGGAAAGTTAGTGAACAGAATTATATATTGTGTTAGCTTTCAGGTAATATAATGGTAAATGGCAATTTTTTTAATCTAGGAAGTTTCCTGACCTACGTGATGGAGCAGCTGAAAGCAGGAATCATGCTTAAAAAATAATAATTTCTACAATTACTCAAGTCCTGACTAATTTTTTTTAATTTAAAGAAAAAATAATATTTTTTTGATGGAGTTACATGTACGGAGCTCAAAACGACATTGTTGTCAAATAGGGTTTATAAGTTTAGTTGTCTTTTAACCAAGTATGTTCAGTTTTGTGGTAATTGGTTGATTTTGTTGATTTGTAATTATTTTAAATGTTTTATTTGCTTAATTTTTGGGGAGTTGTCTTATTGTTCAGTGTACAAATAGTTGTACTACTTATCATTAGTGTATGAATGGAGGAAAGGGAATGTCTTGAGAAAAAATAAAAAAATAAAAATCTGGCCAAGTAAATTGCATAAAGCTGAGCACGTACTTTACAAAGCTATTTGTACTGGCCTGGCAGTTGGCCGAGTTATTGGCATTATATTTTTTTTGGGTGATTTGTCAAGTGAGAATAGAAAAAGACATGTCTCCTATTTACCATTAATATGTATTGCTGCGGGTATGTAATGAACACTTGTGATTAGGATGTTGGTGTGCCTTCTCTCCAAAAATATCTCTGATCAGACCCCTTTTCGGTCTAATACAGGTTTCGTAATGGGTGGCGAGTCCAAAGATAACGGTTCTTGATGGGAGACAGGTAACTGGTTCGGAGAGATGAGGGGTACTTGGGATAGCGGGGATAGATAGAATATGGTCTCAATCCATAAGCATCATACCACCATGGATCTCGAGTAATCATAGACATGGGCATATGGGGAGAAGGATTAACAAGGTCACTATAAGGACGGTAATGGTATCCACCTCGATTCCCATACATTGGCACATTCCCTCCATCATAACTGTAACTGCTTGGAGCAGGGGATGGAGATCTCTCCCGATCCCAGGGCACAGGTGAGTAATGGGACCTGGGGTAATGTTGCGACGGGCTAGACTCACGCCATTCCGGGGGCACAGAAGCTTCAAATGTGCACAGAGATAATGTACATTTGTAGTGGTTTGTGGTGTAAATTTCATAATCATGTCATAATCCTTTTAGGAAAATAAATTGTCTGTCGCGTGCCCTCCATACAAACATCGTTATAAGGGAGTCATTGAAATAACTTATATAAGTATCTGGCACTGACACCAAATGTCAGTGTGCTGGTGAGCGAAATGCAGTGGCTTTAAAAAAAAGTTATGGCAGCAATAATACTAATTTTTTATGGTGAATTCATCCAGCTTGGTAATGAGAAGCATATGTGCGTGGAATACTGGCATTTAGCATTTTAAGTTGCTTCAATTATTTATCTGTATAGCTAGCGGTATTTGTTCATCAAAATTATTGTACTGTCTGTATAGTTTCTAGCTTATGTATACTCTGGTGTTTCACACTCCGTTAAAAACGCATTAAAATGTTTAATCCCTCTCCAAAAAAATAAGTTTTACTTTAGAAAAAAAACTAGACAAAATTTAATTCCTTTTTTCCTGCGTCCTGCTGCTCGGTTTAGTTTCTACTACGACACAACTCTGTTACATTAATATACATGCCGATAGGACAACACGACCACGACCTTCATAATTGGCATTAGTAGATTGTCATGCTATGCATTAAATTTAGTATAAAAATGTGAAATGCTGATAGTCAAAAGAATTTTTATTATCTTACCAAATCAAAAAAGCATCAGTGAAAGTTCAAAAAGTTTGTTAGTGAAGAATAATCTCGTATACCCTTGGTTTAATTAAACACTCTTTGTCAACGCTTGCATGCCTTCTAAATGGTATCAAAATTCTTCCATTCCCAGAAGACCCTATGACATACTTTCAGTATTTATATGATGGCATGCAGAATATAACGAAGTCATGAAGAGAAAATATTATGTAGTTATGCTATTATGGAATATTATAATCTAGAGAATGGACTTACATCCCCTTGTGCTCGTCAGAATAGGTCGTGGGTAAATGGGCCTTGGTGAGTATCCATAAGTCTCTCGGGAGATAGGCATGTATCTGTAGCCTGGAGCGTGAATTCTAGTGTTGGGGTCGGACACAAGTCGGTCATCCAAAATAGACTTTGTGAAGAAGTCAGGGAATTCTGAGAGAGCCCTGGGCCTCAACCTCAGTCTTGCCGAATGCTCATCAGCTCGAATGTCTTCCGTGCCTGGGGGAGCAGAAAATTTAGCAAGATCATTTATGCTGTCCTATTTAATAGCAGGTGCGTGGAAAATAAATTTTCCATTCTGAAAATATCAACGTAATATGACTTTGAGGAAAAGTGAGAGATACGATCATGTCAAGTGCATCATCATCATCATCGTCGGTCTTACCATGCTACAAAATCTTCACACTAATTAATCAACATGTTCATTACCTAACGACACATCTGTTCCTCTTGCCATCTACTTTTCGCCAAAAATGTTTCACAAGTAATCTGATATTATATGTGTTGACAAAATATTAATGCTTTCACATACCCTTTAGCGCTCTGACATAAGACTGCCAGAACTTGGCTTTGTGTGTGACTGGCTCGTGGAGACCCAACATGTCAAAATGATTTTTGAACGACATTTTCGAATAGTTTTAAAAGCGTTGCTCACTGGCTCTGTAAAAGTTCGCTGAAAAAAAAAGAGAAAAAAATAAACTTTAATAATAAATCATATGTAAAAAAACTATATATAGCATGTTTGCAGTTTCATTCATATGAAATAAAAAGCTCAAGCCCAGTATTATGTTTCGCTAATATTTCAGAGTCAGAAACATGGATTTATGATCAGACAAGGAAAGTACAGCTAATCCTATAAATCGTCAGTCGACGACATATCTCTGGCTCGCCACCGCTGTCTTGCCGTCCCCTCATTCGAGACGGAGATATTAAGGTAAGGGGGAAACGAAACCAAGGTTAGCGTAATGATATCCTCTTGAGAAACTTTTCCTACGACGGATTGAGAATTGTGAGTTGCAAAATTATTGCAATGAAAGCAAACTTACGAAATGCACTATTTCATGTTCATCCACTACACATGCCTAATATCAACCTCTTCATATTTGTGAACTATAAATTGGCTTCCTAAATGCTACTTCCTAAAGTTGAGGAGGAGAGTATCAGAGATGAATGTAGGAAGACGCCAGTGCAATGTACAATATGTGCAGAAATCAATGACGATGATGTTATGGCACTGACTCATCCCCCAGAAGAGAAATGTTCTCTGCTTTTACTACTTTTACATGGCTTATTGCAAAACAGCTTATCTGACTATTTCAGTGTTTCGTCACTGCCTCCTCCTCTTTCATCCGTAGCTACCAGAAAAAACCGCACTTGCTTCTAGTCGAGTCAAATAAAAAATGAAAGTTTTTTGTGTAGGCGCTGATAAACGTTATTACTCAATCGTATTCTGTCGATCTCGAGTCTGAGTTCGGGAAACTTTATTTTTAAACTTTTGGAAGTTAGCAGGAAGATAGGGATGACGATATATTTTGCAAATTTTTACAGTTTTGTTATTCTCAAAAAAGGGAAGGAAGTAGAGTGGGAAATAAAAAGATAAGATGATTATTATAAGGTCATAAACGTTGAGGGAAGTGATAATGACTTATTTTGTTAGGATGCTTCTAAACTAAACTCGCTATTTGACATTGTCCATTCCTAAGGTAAATCTAGCGTGATATCAAGGATACGACACGAATGCTTTAGCTGCAATTAATTCAGCTTGTTCTTGGCTTGAAAACAGTAAGAAAATGTTACGGAAGTAATGGGGGAAAATATAGTAACCCAGAAAGAGATGAATAGACTAAAGCAAAAAGTTAAAGAAAACAGAATTTGGCATTTGGATTTTGGCTATGCAATCATTTCTGCCAATTTCAAGATTTTTCAACAAATTCTATCTCAAAACTAGGTTGCAGTCTTCAAGTGAAATTCTTTTTGGTGGAAATGATAACACACATACTCGCTTGTCTCTGGTTTATTACTTATTTGAGCCAGTTTTCAAAAGAAGTGACGACGAGTTTACTGGAAGACAAGCAAACAGAAAGTGTGATAAACTTACACACGCGTCAGAATCGTCCTCAGTTTGAACTCTTACCATACGCTTGTCTAGTTTCTTCCACCATTTTGACTTCCGGGAATCAAAAATGTTGCAAGTAGGCGCATGCAGAATACAAACATTCGAATAACCTGTTACTTTTTTGGAGTTGCTAAATTACTTACATATGGCATTTTGCCAGAAAAAATGATTAGGAGATACTTTTTTAACCTTTCAGTACGTTAAACTAGCTAAATAACAATGAATATGTCACAATGGAATAACTAGTATGCAATTAATCCATGATTGCTTGAAATATGAAATAAAATCCCAAAACTTTCTCTACACTTATTTATAATTGGTACCAGAGTTCAGAGAATTGATCTGCAAGTGTACCAGCACTAAAGACACAATACTTCTACCTGGCTTACTAATAAACTCTCTGATCCCAAGGGGTTGACACTTGTTCCAGGAATACAATTTTATTTCAAATATGTATTCCCAACTAAAAATTCTACTGCTTTCCCCACCCAGAAAATATAAAAAAGGAACTTACTTCGGAATCGATGCAAACAACTTTTCCCTCTCTTGATGATCGGCACTTTTCTTGCTATCGACTGTGATTTTCGCACCCAAGTTAACTTATCCACTGGTATCTAACGAATGAAGAAAAAATCCTGTTTCTTCTCCCTATTGATGGAAGGAGCCGTGTGTTGGGGGATGAAGAAAAGTTAGAGGAATTTTGGCACAGCGCCAGTTTGACTTCCGAACTCTATTTTAAGACACACTGTCAGATTACGACTGTTTATACAGTTTTCATATTCCCCTTTCCTTATTTCCTATATCAGATCTGGTTAAAGCCTGTACTTTAGTTTGGAGTTCGAAACCTCTATACTTTTTCCCATTTTATAACATGAACGCATGCGGTGGCGTGGTGCATAGGAGTAGCAAAATAATATTTTCCTTGTGACGCTCTGGATTGGATTATTTTTATGAGTAATTCATAATCTGTTTTAAACTCTGCAAGATGCACGGGGAGGATGAGTACATCGATAAATGGAGATGTAGAATGTCATGTCATTGAAATTTTAGGGAGTGAAACATCCACACCTAGTTGAAAGAAATCGTTACATTGCCATAATGTGCAAAAATTTATGATTTTTTTACGAAATGCAAGTGCAAAATAATGAGGATGTAATAATATTAAGATGTAAGTAATGTACTGAGATAGGATTTCCTACATGTGAAACTGATTTGATTTGAACGTGGAAGATTTCCCAGCCTAGATTCGTATCTGTACTACACAATTACAACAGGGCTTTGATCGTAGGTGGACTGGCCAAAGGCCACACGGATATCGATGTTGTTGACAATTACTCATGATTTTGATCAATGGCAAACTTTCGTTATTTTGGATGCATACGTATTTAGGCCAGGAGACATGCATATGGACGTATTCCTTATCAAATTCATATATCCCACTTTGGAACCAGAAGGAAATCCAATTCGATGGACTTCTCTGACCTAAATTGAAAGGCTTTAGCAAAGTAAGTATGTCGAATAGACACTTGACACCCAAAACCGCTCCAATAGTACAAACCCCACACCTCCGCAATTAAATGAAAGTTGAACTGAAACAGTGAATGCAGAGGGAAAAGAATGAGCGTTACAGTCATATGAGTGGTGGCGGTTTCTGATTCAGATAACCGTAACCTAATTTGGCAAAGAGCAGGAGAACAACTGCTCAGTTCAACTATATCGGCCTGTTTTATCATGGTGTAAGCACAGTTAAATGTTTCATCTAAGAGGCTACAACGTCTGTGGACTGCGTAATATATATATATTTTTTTTAAATATATGTTCTGATTTATGAGGTAAGCCAGCATTATTTCAGATAGGTCCTGCTGTACCACATTCCCATTTTCACTTTTTTTAATGCGTAGCCAACTCCATTGTGAAAACAAGTTGATAGAAACTCGAGCGTCACACGTTAGCTGAATTTTTATGGATAAAAGATGCTCACTCAAAAAAACATGAAAAAACAGTCAATTTTGCAATGTGGAAGAAAGCATAAAATGGCTAGTCTATCGGTAGAATATACAAAAGAACTAGACTACATGTTCTACCGTCACGGGTGAGTAAAAAATTAAAATTGTATTTTTTGCTCCAAATACATAAAGATAAGCGATGGTCCAATTTTACGGACATGACGGGGAAACCCAATATTTATTGTCCCTGTGATGGATAACAGGAAGACAAACCAAAATTGGCCATGTGAAACATTTCATTCGCTTGACTAGAAGTGGCGAAAGCGGAACAATTTTAATAGCAAACTGTCGCTCTTTCCGCTTGCCTAATTTTAGAAATCTCTCATTATTCCATTTAAATCCTTGACATTCATAAATCATTAAAAAATAATTTGACCTTAATTACTGAAGAAGCAACTATTACGGTATTGATTAAGGAAAGGACAATGAGGGTGAAGCAAGGTGACGTAACGACGCCACGATGTCTTTAACATTTTGGTAGAAATATAAATTCCGCAGGATTTTTATCCTTTTGCAAGGACGGACTTGAGTTTTTAAAAATTCGAGAAGAAAAACTAATTGGGACAACAGAAAAATCTACTGATGTCATCTTCCCATCTGAAAGAAACAATATGTTTCTGTTAATTTGCGAGGAAAAACATTGCAAATCCCTAAAATTGAATAAGCAAGACCCAACTTTTCACAAACAAGCGATGTATTTACAAACTGCAAGCAGACAAAATTTGCCATCAGGTCTTGTTGGCGGACGTCATTGTTTAGTTAACCTTTAAGATCATTGAGGGATTGAGTCCAGACAAGAAATTGAGATGTTGCAAGTTACCCCTCACCAGTTTGCATTCATTCGTAGAGATTAAATTCAGTTATCTGGGTACTAGAGAACATAAAAGTTATTTTGGAAACCTGCTTTGTTGCAAGTTTGCAACTTATTTGATGCACTAATTAATACATCAATATTAAAAATGGAAGATTAAAGTTTGGTTTAGTTTACTTTATGAGATATGTATATGAAATTCTCTCTTGGCTACTGTTATTTTGCTTTGTTAACTCATATCTGCAGCCTTTCCACTGCGTTGAGGGAGAAGCAAAGGAAACAGATTTTCCTGTCAAGGAACGGGGTGATGTGAAATGAACTCTTTGAAAATGCAATACATACAATACATGTTACATACTCCACCACAAGCAAATAAGCAGAGTTGACTTGGGTACTATTCTACGATTGATTTACTAATAAATATCCTACTGTGAAAATTAAGTGAGTTGCGAAGAAAATTATCACTTGTTGGTAAACCTTCGTGCTATACATATTACACCTTATACTACTAACATTCAACAGTATACAGGGAAACTGTTGAAACTGTTGTAAAACTGAAAAGTAATGGCTACACACCTTCTTTTAGTTTTCGCTGATTTGAATGCCTATAGTCATGAACAGGGCAATCCAAATGACACTAAATGCATAATCCGCATAATAGCATTTTGACTATGGGTTGCCTGAGGGTTACGTACTAGAGTAAAATGTAAGATAATTTTCAAAATTTTGGCCCATTTTGAAACGCATAATTTGCATAAAATGCATAATTTTCCAATTTCGTGCACAATCGCATAATTTTGAAAATCCAAGCATAATTGGAAGTATTTTAACAAAATTTTATTCAAAAACGCTGAATATGAATACGAAATGCAATGTTAATAAAATATTATGTTTAAAACTACCGGCCTAGATTAGTTTTCAAGCCGTCATTCTCAAATATTCCTTCATTCCTTGAGTTATGAGGTGGTTTTTATGGTGAAACTATTCCTTTTTGAAAGGACGTCAGCCATTTTAACCTACAAAACTTCCAGAAAACAACCGTAAAAGCAGTAAGATCAAAGGTCTAATACTATTTTTAACTGGATATAACAAAAAATATACAAAATGCATAATTTGCATAATTTTCGAAATCTTCGCGCATAATATTTGAGAAAATGCCGCATAATGTGGGTTGCCCTGGTCATGAATCATGATATGATCCGAGCAATATCATACCTGCAAGCAACGGGCGGCCGATTCCCATTTGACTGTGTTAAAAAAAATTCAAACCAAATCACGTGAGCGTAATCTGGCTGACGTCACCCATGTTAATCAAATAGAGAAATGACGTCACCCAGCGTCAACAAAGCGCGGGAGCAAAAATGAAAAATCGGCCGTACCTATTGTATTCTATATACCTTGACCTGCAAGCGATAAGGTTTTTGTTCTTTGTTTACTTATGTGCGTGATTGTATTGTCATGACATCTAAAGTCAAAATATTGATACTTCTCCTGTAACTTCTTACCTACTTGCATCACATGTGTAAGTAGGTAAGAAGTTACAGGAGAAGTATCAGTACATATGCAAAATATAGAACTAAAATCATATTCAGCAATTTCCAGACCAAGACAAATTAGGTATTTGAGCCAAATTACCAGAATGTTTTAAAATTGGAGTAGTGAGCCGTCTAGTTCGAAATGTGCTAAATAAAAGTCATTTTTGTGTTATCGAAGACTTTTGATCGAAACTTGTAGGCTTTCCGAATCCTTTCAGTGAAAAATACGAAATTGCATAGTTTAACTCAAGCAGGGCTGTAGACATAGACTAATTTAAAATTAAAATTGTTCCATATGAGTACATCGTGAGTTTTATTTTGCGTCATGATGATAACCTTTCTTGTACTAGTTCTGTCATGAGGCTAATTCATTGTATTCAGTTGGGTATATGGAATTTATAATGCGCAGTTGTTTATTTTTTTAAAACTTCACAATCAAAAAGTTCAATTCTTCGAAATGCTTGCTTATTTGAAGGTAAATAATTTCCACCAAATTCTACATCCTGGAAAAGCTGCAGGATGATGACTTAAACTAAACCAAAATAACTCAACTAGAGATTTTTTGGCTGATAAACGAGATCATCTTGTTGCTGATTTTTTTCCCCTGTGAAAGTGATACCCGTGAAATTTATGCAACAAGGAGGTTTCCTTTGTATTTCAAGATGCCGCAAGAAACTGAAGGAGAACCAAATCCAGTAACTTATGCGGAGGAAGTAACTGTAGACAATTTGAATGCAAAGATTGGTGAGTGGACAAAGATCCTTAGGAATGGCTCGATGCGAGTGTCTGAAAGAGGACCTGATAATGAGCCGTTTAAAAACATTTATGCGGCCATCGAAGCATCCACCAAATTGAGGAACAAAGTGGTTGAACTGAAAAAGTCCGATTTGAAGAGTAAAATTGTCGCATTTTATGTCAACTTTGCGTTGATTCATATATATTCGTCCCTGGCAAAGTGGCTGGAGTTGTGTGATGAGTTGAGCCAGGCTGAACGGGAACACATACAGTTTAGCTCTTCAATATACTGCCATTTTATTATTGCATTGTGATTCAATTTTACAAATAACCTATACCTAATTACCTTTTCTGTTCAACTAATCAGGTGTATTGCCCTTATTGAAGAACTTTTATCTACCAAGGACGACACCCTCAATGACGATTCAATTGCTGACCCCGAACTTGAAGAATTGAAATTAGGCTATAAAAGATGTGAATACATGCTTATATATGAGCATGTCCGATATGCAAAAATTCTCTGCTCGGAACGTGATACTGATAATCAAGATAAGGCGCTCGAGCTGCTGAAAGCTGCAGAAACATTTTATCATGACAGTAAAGCCCATGAGTCGTTGCCATCTGTCCCTTCCGGAACGAAGTTATCCCAGTTGGATGATTTGAATGGAGAGTCCTCAAAAGATATGCTTACATATGTTTTGTTCTACCTCGAGCAGGTAAAAACTCAATTAAATATAACTATATTTAATGGAGACCATAATATTATATAATAGTATATAATACCCTACTCATCGTCAGGCATATAAAATTCGAGGGGAGAAGGAAAGAGCCGTTCTATATCTTCACATGGTCCTCAGAAGGCAGCTTGAGAAGGGAGACTATGATTACTGGATTTCCCCCCAAAAATGTATTTCGTAACTCTGGAAGGGCCCAACCGATTAAAATGATTTATATTGTTTTATTTTTATTTACTACATTAAACAATGAAGGTGGGCCGCCGATACAGCAAAGATGGCATGTTTCCTTCAAATAAATGTCCAAGCCTTCCAAACTGCTCGTAATATGCTCGTTTCTGCAACGGCTGTTTTAACGGCGGCTCCGGAGGAAGAGAAGTCCTCCGATCATTTCAAACAAACTTGGGCTGATTTGGCAAAATTGTGGGCCAAGTTCGGTTTATCTCTATTGGAGGCTTCATGTGATCGACTGAAGGATTTGGAAGAGCAGACCAGACGTCCGGTAAAGTTTGTTCCATTAAAATTCAGCAAATATGAGAAGCTCAGCTTGCGGATTAGTTACGAAGAAGAGGAATATGATTCATTGTTACTGATCAGGGACCTGAAATTTCCTTCTTTGGATATCAGCCAGTGTGATGAGAATGAAGTAAGTAGTTAATGAGTACACGTATAAGTGATGTTATGAAATACGTGGAAAGACAATAATAAATTATCAATTTCTTTTCTAGATCAGTGGCAGATTTGTGACAGACTTTGATGAAGGGAGGGTAGTTTTTCTGGCAACGCAGAGGTGGATTAATATAGCAAAGGAGTATTACATAATTGACGAATTTGCTTCGGACTACATTGATATTATAACTGGTTGGCAAATAATCTATCCAAGGTTTACATCCCATATAGCTTCTTAATTAAACAAAAAATATTTAAGTATTTAAAATTATTTAACCTGCAGATTACTGCGATGTGTTCAAGCACCTTTCCTTCTTTGAAACCAGCTTGGAAAGGTATATTTACATAAATATTCGTATTAAATTGCATATATTCGTGCACAACTTTTTATAAAGAATTCTCTTTCCTCCAACGCAAAACAAATTAAGGCTTTTAAAATGTCATATTTTTAAACTTTTGATAATTTTTATTAGGCAAATCAAAATGCACAAACGAATAATTGCTTTGATGGAAGAATTACTTCTCGCTCTTAATTCAAAAGTTTACTCGGATATATTTCATCAGCTCCTTCGGGAACTTGCAGAAACCTACGAAAAAATCTATAAGCTAAAAGTAAGTTAGCAAATGATCATTGTTCTCTTTCTTTATAAAAAACAGTTTGCTAGCTTATTTAAATATAACAAGCTTCATTTGATAAACATATTAAAAGGTAGAAGAAATTAAAGACAGAGGGG
>JAQGAH010000334.1:0-47548 GCA_034696885.1 Lepidocyrtus paradoxus | reverse complement strand
TTTAGTTGTTTCTCCATCTCTATATAGGTTTGAGCGGAAAAGTAAATTATCTCTCCGCGGAAGGACAGACAGACAGAAGGAGAATAGGAAAATAGTATATATAGATAATCGTAATAATATGACACGAGAGATGGTACGCTTGGTACGGAGAAAGTAACGGGGGAAAAGTGTCTGTAAGCAGAAATAACCACAGGATGGGTATAGCAGCGAGCACCACAAAGTGCTCCTTTTCTTTTCCTAGCTCTGCGCTAGGATGGCAAGAATGAATGGCTTCATTTCACTTCCAGAATCCCGATCGAACACAAGCACACTCCGCATAAAACTCATTTACGCTACTGTTAGCGTCAACGGAGTTGAATAGTTGGCAAATAACAGTACCACTTGTTAAGGTAAACTAGTAAACAATAGGCATTAGCAAGGAGCGGATTCTGCCAGACTTGGTTGTAATTAATAGTGGCTTTGTCATTCTAATTGTAATGTAAATTTGGCAAACTAGACCCGAAATGAACTTTTGATTCAAAATATACGACAGATCCTCTTCCTGAAAGTTAGTAAACTAGTTTAAAATTTAAAATGTGTACAATCGTAGATTGAAATTTTGTTGATCATCTCGTAATTATTGAGGAAAGTATGGCATTCATACCACAATGAAACTAGTTAGGCATTATGTTGGTGGTTTAATTAACGCAGTAAGTATTTTCAAGGGTACCTTAAATAGCAAAGTTTATTTTATACCATAAAGAGAGTTAATTGAGGCAAGCTGGCTACGGTCTACAATAGCTTCTTTCATATATGAAGTTAGATGAAATTCCCACATTAATTTTTCCCGATACGGTTTGTCAATTGGAATGAAATTGTAAAAGAATCAACTTGACAATGAAAACAGTTACAACTCAGAAGGAATCCCATTAACATAAACTCTTTGTCATAATACAGGAAGCAGCCTTGCAATTAAACAACCGATATTGTTAAATAAATGGATCTGACAATATGACAACACATTTTGATATCTGCTGTCTCTCTCCTTGTGAAAATAAAGCAAAAGGAAAGGAGGTTACAGCTAAAGGTTATTTTCCCTCCGGTTATCTCTAAAACGATTAACACCACATACTTTCAATTTAACAAGGAAAGCGTTGCCACTCCTCATTTGAGCACATCACCATCATTATCATCATTTTTTTCCACGAAGGATAACTAACGATAGAATAGCATAACTCCCACGTAATGTAGATGTGATAGTGAGCTAGAAAAAACGCAAGGAGAATAAAATTTTTGTTTCCAACCCATTTCCTCCCATTTTTCCTTGTTAGTCTCTATTCATATGCATGAACGATAATGCATCTCTTCTATGGACGCTATCACGCGATAATTATCCCAATTCTGGTAAAAGCTCCTGGCTTTTTGACATTCACAGTTCTATAGGACAGCTATAGCTGCTCAGTAATAAGATAAGATTTACATTTCACCAAGCAGTTTCATCTCATCATTCACTACAACCAAAAAAAACCAACGGCAATGCAATATATATCTATTATTAAATGAATAAAGTGAGGGGAAAAAGAGTTCCCGTTGTTTGTCACATTATTCTTAGTCATATAAACGGGGAAAGAAGATCTCTATTATGATAGGGAAACCAAGGTTGTGGTTTCCCTTCCAAATATCATCATCCCCGCACTTTGCCCGACAGTCAGCCATTATCAACCGAGATCATGAAATCATGAAAAGGAAAAGGCATCACACCTTATCTCAGCGAATGTGCTGTTTTTGGCGCTAATCTACGACGCTCAGTTTCCCTACTTTTCTGTTGTCTGGCCGAGTTTTAGGAAGAAAATTAGAGAAAGAGATCGAAATGATAATGACGATGAGAGACACACATTTTGTTCCCTTTTGTGCCATGTATCCGTTTGTGACTTTGGAGGTAGAGGGGTAGTAGAAAATCCTAGGGAAAAAAAAGAATTTCCCTTTCAACTCAAACCCACATACATGCATAATTTTTCACAGCTTGTACATTTGCGACTTGGTTTGCTGTTCCGTCGCGGTGATGGCTTTCGGCTTTGTGATTACTTTGTGAAAATACAGTTGTCTTTCTCCAACGATACTCCCATTTTCTATCTCCCTCCCAGCGATCACTTTTTTTGAATGGGAAGGAGGAAAACCAGTGGAAAATCATGATTTGTGTTGTAGGTGTTAGAGAGCATATATGGGAGGAGGATATGTGTGCTCTGTATAGGAGGCCTTGTACACGCCTGGATGTCACCATTGTAAGAGGAAGCATGAATCATGGAGAAAATATCATTCATTCAACCATTCACTCTTTCGTATTTATCCTATTCAATCCATTGCATCTCACAACAGTGTCCTGTTCGCCTGGCTGAGCGACTTGTTACCAGTGTGTTGTTTGTTGGAATAGCTCAATGAGCGCAGACTACATGAGTCAATATCTCCCTTCTGTGCGCCCATAACTCTCCAGCCTAGTGTGAAAACAAGGGCCTATAAACAACGCGTGTAATAAATGTAAGTTCTGTGTAGTTCCCTCATCAGCACACTGTTACTCGAGTTATTATCATTACCCTTTTCATCTAATGTACTTTCTGTTCTTTGGACACGAAATAAAAAATCACATCAAATAACGCTCGGATAAAATAGTGACAGTCGACTTGGGCTGCTCTCTGGTCTTTGTATTGATAGTAATGGATGGGATGGGTGGGTGTGTGGGATTTCTGGCTGTGCGAGGGCTCCCTCCAGTCAGTGCTCAGAAAAGAAAAAGTGAAAAAAGGGAAGACGGCTTGCTTGTCTTGTCACACAAAAAAATATAAAAGACGAGAAGAGCATTTTCACCATGTAATGGTGTCATGCTATATATAGTACCCCTTTTGTTATAATATGTCAGGGAAATCATTATACTTCCAAGTAGGAGGGAAATAAGACAAGGAGAAAGTTAGCTTTCACTTTTTTCTTTGTTTATTCCATATTTTATGCGATAGGTTTATAAAGATGGGAGGCTACGCTTGTGCTGATGTATATATTTGACGGAAGGCAATGGCACTGTTATGCATAATTCCCAGGAGTGACGGAAGTCTACTAGAGTGTTTGTGCTGTCTCAGACTCTCATCGATCCGCGTTCTTAAGATATATATTAAGTACATGTGTTTGTTGTCATACAATCCCAACTTTTCTTCTGGAGACTTTCTCACCTCCAAAACTTATAACAATTTATGTCCCCCTCCGCCCCATAGCTTATTCCATTTCCAAATTTTAATGGCGTAATAAAAAAAATTGTTGCAGGGGCCGCAGTTTTATCTGAACAAAGCTCTGGAAAAAATAACAAACAGGGCGAGGGTCTCTGTCTGCCTATAAAAGAGATTCATGTAAACAGATTAAATCCCGAAAGTAACGAGAAAAATCGGAGCACTGGAAGGGTAACAAATCTGAGGGCACGAGGATTGTTTGTTGCTGAACCGTTGTTTAAATTTTGAATGAGCACATGTCACTCTCCTTTGCTCACTTTCACGTGAGCAAGTTGGAAGTGTATTTGGCTACAGTTTTTGAGCAGGGGAGCGGCTGACAACCAGAAGGATTGTGATGATGACTCCCATCATGACAACGTTACCACATGAGGGAAATACTCAGCAGAATATTATATTTGGATGCTCCCCTATTGGGAAACGGAAGCGTTAGCCCTGTCGTAAAATTTGGTAACGTCTGTGTACTCTTCATGGAGCAACTTCAGAGGAAGAGATCATTCCATCATAAATATATTGCAACTCCATGAAGGAGAAAAATGTTCATAAGACGTATTCGCGAAAAGTGAATTATTCGATGATATAAAAACCTGTAAATGTTGTATTGCATATGGCTTATTCCCGACATTGGTGTCACTTAATCCAAGCAACTCGGCTCGCTGTCTTCATCTGGATTCCCTTTCACAATTTCATACACCTAGGTACTTATGTAAGCATATTAGAGCTAATACCACTGACTTGGACAATTTGTTTAAAAACGGAGGATGCACATGTGTAACCTGACGGATGTGTAGGGAAAAAATTGAAGAGTCATATAGGAACGCTAGCAATGGGTTCAAAGCGCTATTTTGAGCTGTAGTGAATGACAAGAGGAAAGTGGGTAGCATCTGCTTGGCTCAAAGGAGTCACTTGCGGTATGATGCCACCAGGACTTTTCATATTATTCATGCATCCTCTGGCATTTGCCAACAGATAATACCAACTTACCTTCCCCTCAATCTCCCCTCCACAGGAGGACGGATATTTGCGATCAGTAGCAGTCAGTGTCTCCTTTAGGGAAATATTGTGAAAAAAAGGGGAAAGGTAAAGTTAATTTCACCATTGCATGAACTCATATGGTATGGGGTTAGGCCAAAGTAAAGATCACATATTATCATATATCATTGAAAGATTTTTGCTCAGATGCACTTGTGACAGGTGTCCAAATTATGACAGAATGAATCATAACATTCATTGCTGTATTATACTGCTTTTTTATGTTTCCCAGGGAGGGAGTGAAGTGAACCCTTTTTCCCTTTCAATCCTTCTCTATGGATTATATTATCAAAATCAGAGACGAGAAAGTAGAAGAGGGATTCATTGTTACGTTCAGGCTAGTGAAGGGATACGAGTTTTTTTACAGTTTCCGCGGTTATCTTTATGGGAAAGCAGTAAATGGAAAGCCCCATTAACAATATATGAGTAATTGGTTATTTTTCCCAGTTTCAAAAGAAGACGATAAAGCTGTCAAAAAACTAATGGGCTGCTATTGTTGGCATTCATGCAGGAGAGAGGCTGACTACCAAAGTACTGAGAGTACTTTTGTAATTCAGCTAATCAATGGAAAAATAATCAAGAACGTAAAAACAGTTTTGCAGACAAAATTACGTTCGTATCTAAATTGTGGTTCTATCCTGAAAGTGAAAGTGAGGATGATGTCTAAAATGCGTTATCCAAATATATCCTTGAACGGCAGCAGCGAAGCAAGAAAAAGTGAAAATATTAAACCAACTGCGCTTCCAAAAATAAAATAAGTCCCTTACAAAATTTGAAGAATTCTTGCAATTTTTTTTACAGCACTGAGTATTCCCGAGAAATGGAGAGTGATGTGAATAAAAAATAATCGTAAAAGGAGAAAAGAGATTTTACTTGGAAAGGGCGGGAGGATGTCATACAAGTTCTTAAACTCTAGTTATATCCCACTTTCATCCTTCCCGTCTTCAGTCAGCGACTGACAACAATAAAATGGTGTAACTTTTGCTATAATGTTTTTAGTATGCAAACATATGCTCCAAAGATATAACTAGACCACAGTCGTTACTGTACCGTCATCAGCAGACCCCACCACCAGGAAAATATGTCGTCCTCGTACTTATTCCGATGTTATATAAGGTGGTGGCGGAGGCTCTTGCAAGTACTAGTCTCGACCACCCGATGTTTTCTTTAGATTTGAGAGCATGGAGCATTTGAATGGGTGGTGGGATGGATGGTTAAGTACAATTGAGAAAAATTCGTGTCGCGATTCGCTCTTCAGATTGTATAAAAAAGAGAAGAAAAAAACTATTGGCATTACTCCCACCGCCGCGTTTCTCTTCCCTCCAGAACCAACTTTCTCACTCATCATAACGCCCCATTTTAGCTTCATCCCTACAAGGACAATAATCGTAGACAATAATAATATCAGAGGGAAATGAGAGTATTTTGCCTGTATTCAAAGTGTTCCTGATGTATTCACAGAAAATGTAAAGGCATGATGAAAGCAAGGGGAAAAGTTAAGGTTGTTCTATATGATGACACATGGAGAGTATGTGATGTCTTCTTGACTTCTCATTTATTCCTTTGTGAATGAGCATAACGTAAAAACTTGCCTGTTTCTTTTGTTCCGATTATTTTATAACAAACATCGTCATCACCATCAAGCAGGGACATTACAAAGTGTGAACAATTACAGCAAGTAAATGCTTTTTTTCAAACTCCCTTTTTAGCTTGCTTCCTACGTAATGATAATGATGAGTGTTATTAAACTAACGAGGGAACTGTTCTTATAAGGTGGCCGTTGAGTTTTACGAACTGAGTAAGCGGTGCATTCTTCCAGAGATTTTGTTGTAGCATTTTTGCATTTCCTCCATTTCTCAACATGATGTCAGCGCAACCATATAAAGTAGTTGCCTGAATAGTGAAAGTAGAGATAAAATGAAAGGGAAGGGAGAAAGCAATGCTCTCCTTTAAACTTGAGATCCGCTTCATGTGTATTTCTCGATTTGTTCAAAATTCATTCTAGAAAGCTTAAAAGAAGGTAAATGAATGTATATTTTAATCATATCATCCGTTAGTACATTTATTTATGTAATTTTACGAATTAATTGACAATTCGCGTTGCTTACAATTTCTGTTTAGTTTTAAAACTTGGATTGATTTTGCTTTTCACAATTACCCTTTGTTGAAGTACTGTGCGTCTTTCCGTGACCATTAGTCAGGACGTGGCGCTGATGAGTACATTCCCTTGGACCATACATTTCCCTTGAAATGTAATGGTATACATTTGATTAGTGAGTTTGCAATAAGTGCGTAAACATATCCAATGTAAATAGCCAGTTGTACAACAGCGGATTAGCCTAACTCTTGGCTACCGTGCACGTTGTCATTTTGGTCTCCATACCAGTATCAATATTTGCAGTTGCATTAGGGAATTCGCTAATGTTTTGTTGGACTTCATTAAAGAACGTCGCCGCTGGTTTTGGTGGCTGATATTGACGTATTCAGTCGGTGACAGAAACTTTAGCGCTGGCAGCTCCAAATGTGCCAAAGTTGTATAAATATATGTGTATGACAAATAGACAGACAGGCATGGTAAAAGTATGTTGGTAAAACTTGTTTACAAAGGCACTAGCTCCCTTTTAACAACATCATTTGTTTAAACTTGACTTTTCAGGGAATTATAAGCTTCATCCATTTCTATCTGCCTCATTAATGGGATTGATATTTTGGCTTCGTGATTTTTTTTTACATTTACGTCGTCAATAGTTGGACATGAGTATAAGTCGGATTGCCAACCCTTTGTTCAATTGAATTTACGCCAATATATTACGGAAATTGACAACTTCCAATCCACTAATTAAGGATGGCTTAAAAGGCTTCTGATTCTCTGAAATTTAATTAAATCAAGTCTGCTCTTAAAATAATTGACTGATGGATAATGGATACCTATTTCCAGAGAGAACAAAACTACTTACTATATTTCACATGGAAGGATTTTAATATTCCCTGATAAAATCTTTTCATCTGAAATGATTAAGAGCTGTACATAATGAGCACAAATGCAATTCCATAAGCTATATAGGTTTTTATATCGGATAGTGTAACATAGTAATAACGATTTTATTCTATTACATGGACATAGAATTAACATAACTGAAATTTAAGATCTTAGCTACGCAACACTTCTACATAAGCTTCTTACAAAAGAGCTATTTACAGAGCTTAAACTACGATCGGAAAAATGTTCATTATAAAGTTTGTCATTGTGTCATTAAATCAGTTCGGTTGAAATCCATAGTGAAATGTCACATTTTCATGTATTTACTTCTATAGCACGCATGCATGCAGTTTGAACATTTTTTTCCCAGCAATATACAGAGGCCCAGATAACACTTCTGCAGTCTGTTGCAAAGCTTCTGAATTTATCGTCAGCCCAGATTCTTCCCACCCTTGTTATTATCAACGCTCCATGTTCCTCCACTTGTTTTACTTACACAATAACTCTTCCTTCACTTAACCAAAGGAGGGGAAAATTAATGGCCAAATTATCCATACAAGTGAAGTACAGTTTGTCTCCCTCTTTCCCAGGCTGTTTCTTCATTGGACTTCTTATGCAGCTTTCTATTTGCATCCAGCTTCTTCATGAGAAGAAAACGTTTGCGCTTCCTTGAAAATCCTTCATGTTCTTTATCTTCCCTCTCGGGAATCCCCTATGTACACTCTTAATTATCATAATTACCAAACAAGATAACAAAACCGATGTCGTAGTAGCCAAGTTAAAACTCCACTGACCTTCTGCCCTATGGGGTATCACATTTTAGGGTTTTGATTCGAGCGATAACAAAGTATAGAAATGAGAGCGGTTCCAAAAACTTGCTCCATTATGAACTAGCATCCCACCTTCAGCATAACTTTTTAATAAGGAGTGAATGACAAGCAGGGGATTATATTATTTGGATTGTTAGCTACCTTTAGTTACCGCTGAAAAAAGATTTGGTTCGATAAGTACTTAAGAGTTTATTCACAGCAAGCTACCTTTCCAACAATAGATAGACGCAGGGAAAGTAAATTTTTTAAATTTATTTACGCTCCATATAATGAGTGATAATCATGTTGATACAGATTTCTCAAAAGGAATATATTCTTCCAAAAGGAAAACTTTTCACAATCATTGTCCCCCCTTTTCATCCCCATAATTGAAGCTGACGAAACACATATAAAAAGTCGTTCCAAATAAATTTTCTTTTTAAACTGGCAGAGCTTAATAATAAGGAAAAAAAACTTTTGACATGTTATGCCGTTATTTTTGTCGTGGGACAAACAAGGACGTGGAAAATGTTAAGCAAGGAAATGCATTTTATGTCAGCATCATCCCCTCTCTCCCCTCTCCTGTAATATCTCATGTGAATGTGAACACAAATGCCAAGTGGAAAATGAATGGGAAACTTTCATTTTTTTGCTAGTCCTCAACTCCCGTTATATATCACCTTTTCACCTTCCACTTCCCCTTAGCCTGGGTAGTATCTTCTTTCTCTGATTTGCAACTCACGCAAACCAGTTTTTACATGGATTTCGTCGCACACGGACGGAACGAGAGTGGATGGAAAAGGAGACAAAAACGTGGGGTTATAAAGTGCTAGTAAATAGCAACAGAAGGAGTAGTAAACTTCCTGTGACTATGCATAGTTGTCTGTGGAGAAAGGGGACCTGAGCTATGGGTTTAGCAGGAAGGGTAAACAAAGTACATGGTATATTTCTGTGAGCAGTTATAGAAAAAAGTGGAAAATGGAAGTTTTTTTTTACACAGACTTCTCTCAGGTAAGTTAGTAACAAGATTTCTCGGCAGGAGAGAACTGTCATTTTGAGTAGAGCTGATGTAGAGTTGTTGACTGTTGAAATGCGAATAGGAGTTAGAGTAATAGCTCCCTGGAGACTTGCTAAGAAAAATGATTCTTACATTTCAATACGTTGTTTCCCCATCCGGTTTCGGCAATACAGTCCACTTAAATGGAGTATGACCGAGAAACTCCAAAGATATGTATTTACATAGACATTAGATTAACCCACTTGTTTCGAAAGTACATCATATTTCATAACTCTGAGCTCATTACAGTTGTTTGCAAGCAGCTTTGTAAATGTCCAGCTGGATGGTGTCAGGATATGGAGGTTCGCATTTGAGCTGAGCATGCAAAAGCATGCCTGCTTTAGTAAAAGTTCTTTTCCTCAAGAAAAAAACAACTAATTTGCCTGCATCTCATTATAGAGCGCAGAGAAAACACTCCTTTGTTTAACATTGTTCATTAAAGAACGATGAACTTCAAGATATATTTCGTTGCAGTCCAAGGTTGAAAAACAGGTTATGTGCATTCCCAGAAATATATTTGTGTCTACAATTGTACCGTCTTATTACTTGGATTTTCATTTTCAAAGAGAGTCTCAAGTTAAAATATATCTAAAATTCAGCAACACTTGAAGGAAAAAGTATTTCATTTTAACACTTAATATGAAAATATCGTTAAATTCATTTTAATATCTTTTATTGCAATTTCTCATTGTTGCACTGCAGACTTCATATTTAGCAACTGACAGCATTTCATATCAATCGCATATTAATCTAGTTTCCGCCAATCTCTGCTATCGGGGTTTCAATAAGATCTCGATTGATGGAAATATAATACTTATAGGCAGGAGAGATATATGCGTATTTCAGTCGTCAAATATAGTAGGATAGCAATGAAAAGAAGCAGACTTTTCTTGAGATCTCTGTTCTCCTGCTACTCCTATGTTCTAATGCTGTATTTTAATCACCATTGGGAGCCCATGTAAGTGAAACCGAGCGTTTGACCGGGTACTTTATTTGATGGGTGCGAAGGCTCCAAGGAATTTGGTCCATATCCAAAATTAAACCTCATAATTCAATGAAAGCCTTCCGCACCCCAAGATTTGAAGGGATTGGTGGATTGTCATTGTCATTCTGCCGCTCTTCTCACATGAGATGTTGGCGTTGTCCTACGTGGCAATCAAATGCAAAGAGGTAGTCCGGGGTTTGTGTGCTCTCCAAAAAAATCTACATCATTAAGGAGAAAAGATTTCTGGTGAAAGACAGTTTTATCCTCTTGTTGTTCTTCCTTTACTGACTTTTTGGATCTTTACCTAAGGATCAAAGTATCCATAATTCCTATTTGCACGTACCACCCTCCCTTTCTTATGGTAACTGACAAACACAGCGTCTTCCTCCATATTGGATTTCACACGAGGACAGCACAGTTGGAAAGAAATAATGTTGGGACGGCTTCTTTTCCATTTGCGTGTTCTCCTCGGAACCCCTTTCGCGACAAATGCTATTCACGAAATGAATAAGGAGAAATAGATTGGTTTTATGGAGGCAAAGGTACGCAGTGTAACTATTTCCATTGGCAGTGTTCACATATGAAAAAGAAGCATTTTAGGATAAAGACATCCTTCCTCCTCCTAACCTCATTCTAGAAGAAATCTGTGAAGTTATGAAAGGAACTACACTTTGGGAGCGCTTTCTAAACCTTTCTCCTCATTCCGATTACACGTTCCACCAACTCATTTTTCCATTACTCGTGAGTAATGACGACACTAAATGGGAAAGATAAATCTGATTCTTATGCAAACCAAAGAAAGTGTAGTAGCTGTTCCAAAACTTTGGCAATTTTACCATTCACGTCGCATTTGAATGTAAAGCTTGAAAAACATCAATGAATGGAGATACACGCCGTTATTGTTAATTTTGTAATTATCAATGTAATGAAAGAAGAAGTCTTCATTCAGGATTTTTAACATCTATTGCATCTTGCCAATCTATCCTTTCACATCCATTATCACTACATTCCCACACTGACTTCCAGTTCCAACCAAGTAACCATCTTACCAAGAAAACGGTATTTTGAGACTCCTCTGCTCACACTCACCAACCATTATTAAGGTCATTGGACTTCCTCAACCAGCCCATTCCGTGCGTAAACTTTTCTGTTAGTAAATCCTGGTTAGGTAGGTTAGTTCTCCGTACGCATCCATGTGCGTAGGTAATAGGAGTAGGAATGCTAAACCATAAAATATCTCATTTCCCTCCTCCCCAATAACTTATGCAGTTACGCGGAGGTGGAAAAGAAAGACCCCACTTTCTCCACCAAGCTGAGAAGGGAATAAGTAAAAAAGAATAACATGATGCTTTGCGTCTGTCCGCCTCTGCATTCTCCTTTGTGGATATAACCATAAAAGAAGAAGTGAAAGGAAAAGTACCCATGGGCACCAGAGCGTATTGAAGTTTGTAGTTATAAATACAACTAACTAGTGAGATCCTTTCCATTCTTTTTTTTCGACTAAGGCTACTTCACCATTCCACGCTGTTTTTCAACTTTCACAACAAAATGCGACTGGATGCATAGGAATCGCTGTTATTACTGTCTCCTCTCATAATAATAGCACGTTTGGACAGAAAGATCCAAATATTATGAGCTAGCTGGCGATTCCAGCCTTTCATCCTTTTATTGTCATCATTTAAATTGAGTAGCTTATAACGATTTACGTGTTGTGTAGCAGAAGCACAGTATTTTATTAGGTAGACGGGCTAACAACCTCGCCCGAAAGTAGAAATTCATATAAATGCTATCAAGCTTGTAGTGAGAGGGGAATGAGTTCTCCGTTTCTTTGAAGTTTATCAAGACGAAAAAGAAATTGAAAATTCGGTCCCGACAGCAAGCTCAATTTCAATTTATGAATTCATGGATGAAATGAAATACATTTGACTACAAAGGGCCATTAGTGCATGTGTTCAGGCTAATATTCTTTTCCTAGTTTCCCTCCAAAAAGTTATTTGAACTTGCGAAATAAGATTTATAATAATGTTAATTTCGATTGTCAAATAAGTAAGTCCACTATCCAACTTGGTTCAGAGTAAATGAAAAACTTTTTTTGTTGGATCGAAAGGCCGGGGAAAGGAATGATGCCCTATACCTACCAGAGCTTGGCATAAGTGCAACGTAGTTTACTATGATGATTATATAGCGGTGGGAATGCATTATATCAGAGTTGGTAATTAGTTTTTACTCCTACTTCATGGAAATACGGGAGCTCTCGGTTTCATTTCAATTTTAGATTAAAATCGCTACAATTTTGAAACTACTTTAAAAATACTGATCTGATTTGTGTACCTTCTACTCCACTCCAGCCATCTGACTACAATGTTGATACATTATTCATGAATTGTAGGAGGCATGAAATATGTGGTGGGGTTTGAGCAAGTTTTACTTTGAAATGGGAAAAAATATCCATTATGTACATATTCTATTATATAATGGTTTGAAAAAAAAACTTTTCTCCTAGCAATAGCTAAATTTTTCTTTTTCTCTTCCTCACAGATTTATTTTTCTACCACTGTAAAAACTTGGAAGTAAAAGTGGAAGGGGAACTTGGCACAATATTCAATATACAGCTGCCACGAAGAACAACTGAAATCTGGGCGCATTGGAAGACGACGTTGAGGAGTTTACAGCAACCAAACCACAGAAGGCAAGGACGGGGGAAAAAGGAATCGTTCATAATTAGCAGCTACAGTAGCAAAGTCAGAAACTAGTACAGCCATGAGTTGCCCATTTGCAAAGATCCATTCTGCCAAAGATGGGAAAAATCATGGAAGCGCACCTAAACGGGCTCCCATGGTACGGACCAATACCCTTGGGCAGAGTACTTCTGAAGATCTCAATCTGTCGACCTTAAGTGCAGCCATTGTGGCGTTGATTATCCCACAGGTAATGTAAAATAATTCATTAATTATCTTGTAGAAACGTCCGAAAGTTAAAATGCATGAAAATGAAACGCTTGGAATTACATGAAACATTCATGAAATGATGTCTAGTCTGAAGTATTTCTAGCCTGGTATTTTTAAAGTCAAATTAAATTAACTTATGCTGCTAACTACTTAATTACCGAATGTATAACAGTGGTTCATTTAATTAAATGGCTTCATTTTTTGTGGCCAACACATACCTATATTTTTGTCAGATGAGTATTCCTCAAGGAAAAAGTTTCCATGCAAGCTCTGATGGACCTTCATGTTGCAAATAACAACTCATTTCACCATCGAATGGATTTATAATTACAAAAAACATTAGTACACTTCATTCTGTTTACTTTGCGTATGTTGATGAGAGAATCATTACGGTAATATCGCTACTATTTATATGGCGTATAGGTACAGTATAAATGAAATGGAAAGTCGAACAAATGTTTAGCCAAAATTCCGATGACTTGATTGCAAGGAGATGATTGGGGATTAGCCAGATTCTCCTTTGCGAGAGACGTGGAATTAGTTGTGTGATACAGATTTCATTCAGATTACAAAAAGATTAGATTGAAGCGCAAAACGAAACTAACAACTTTCCAAATGATGATCGAGACAGTAATAATTTATTTGCTTTTGGGTGTGTGCAGCTAGACAGATATAGGAAGTGACTCCATCATCCATTAAATCATATACAGATAATTTATGAAAATTATAGAAGCATCCTTACTCTTCCCCTTCCCGAATCCTGTCTTGGCAGCCTCCGTAAATTTCCATTGGCTTTCAGCATTTGCTCAACTATTTGTGGAAGTCGTTCGTTGAGCCAACCCTTTAAATGCATGAGTGACCAGGAAATTGATCCACAAATGTTTCATTTTCACCAGACAAACAGAGCCAATCTAAAAAGTAGAAAAGTCGTAGCAAAGATGATATGGTGCGTAACCAAGGGGAGCATCCAGCATCCCACATAGTAGGAGTAAAGAGTCGGAGCTTTCTTCCAAACCAATCTTCCATTCCACCTTTCTCCTTGTATCCGGGAATCATGATCGTTAAATTTACTTTTCCTTTCGATATTGCAAACATTCCCGAGCTTTCCAGCTAAACTTTATGCCAAACTTCATAAACGTTTATGAAACAGTTTTGTTGTTTCAGTAGTTCAGAGTGCAGTTGCCTACTGGCACCATTACCGAGGTTGAATTGTTTCAGAAGGATTTTGCAGTATTACTGTGGGTACTGTGGGTAGTAGTTGATATGCCTAAATTGGAGCTAGATCGCCCTTCTATACAGAACAAATGGTCTGCACCACATCTATACATCCGTGTTGGAGACAGGAATGCCATTTTCTTCCGTAAAGCTCGTTTCAAATACAAATTCAAACTATATGGTACATTAACGACAAGAATAAGATGGCTCCAAAAGTCGTTGATGGGCTGAAAGTGAAAGTTTGCAATATTGTACTGTATATCTTTTAAATATTTTTGTAATAGTTTACTTGAGGTTGCATCTATGTGCATCTTTGCAAACATTGATCATAGCATGACTTGCGATTTTTACACTATCGTAGAGATGGAAAAAGTCATTTATAAGCAACATCAGTACAATAAACACGGAAGATTAGTGCAGAAACTGTGTTTAGATGTTTTTTCCCTCTTATAGGACCGCATTTCCAACACCGAATATGGTCCCGAGTTGTTACACATCAATTGGTCAGATTTAGGAATCGAGCTTACTTTGATGAATGCTTTTTCATCGGTGACATGAAATGTTTTTTTTTGCTTGTTTTAGTATTTTTTCAGCACATTAGAGAGAGAGAAAGAGAGAAAACATTGTTTTCATTAAAATTCATAAGCATTTACAAATAATGCAGACGAACAATTTCTATAGAATGGTGTGATACAACTCCGACAAGGCTTCTCGCTCCATTCAAACAAAAAATTATAATAATGTTCTCACACTCAAATCTATTCTCGTCACTGAATCCACACTAAGACCGCCGACAGCTAGGAACGATACACTGAAAGAACAAAACTGGCAAAAGTAACACACGTGTAAAAAGCAATTCGTCGTATAACGACATAAGCATATAGACCAAATATACAAAACTGCTCAAAGTAAAGTAAAAACTAAACTGCCTAGTTTTATATTATTATTGAAAGCATTTCATTTCAATCTTTTCCACATCATTTCCTATCTGGAAGGCATATTTCGCCACCATATTCCCACCTCCACATAGTGCCCCAGCTTTCCCCACCATATCCTAACGCTTTCCACTTGGGGAAAGTGAACAAGGTGAAACTGAAAGAGAACAATGAGGAGAGAGAGAGCTGTTTGCTCACTTTGCTGATTCCGTTTCCCCCTATTGTGTATGATAGAGACGTGCGTACCACCACTTATCATTTAGTCTACATGCTCACTACAAGCTACAAACACTGCATCCATTCAATTCACAAAGGTACTCCATTCAAGTATTGTCTATGAGAGCGTATAATAATACACATACACGGAGAAAGTCTCGGCAGCCATGGCAGATATGGCAGAATTAACTTACGCAGCAGTTGGCAGGGATACTCATGTGACATTTTGTTAATTAATTTAAACCGAACCAAGAACTGGTACGACCAGGGGATACCTTCTAATTTTCGGAACAGGCAGCAACACACATAACTACTTACGTTAGTAGGACAGGGATGAGGATGAAATGCAATGTATGATATGAGCGACAATGGCTAATCCTGACAAAACCTACATAATAAATGAAACATAACCGTGGGTCGGGAGGCTTTGGAAAACATTGGAGTATTCATGTGCCCAATTCTACCTTGCAAACAAATTTTCACTGATTTTCAGACTGACTGCAGGGAAGGGAATAACAACCTGGCTGTCTCATAGGAGACAATAAATGAGCTAGTTTCTCGTCCAAAGTTGCGTAGTTGCGTTCAATTCAATTTCTCTAACGATATGATGATGCATTGCAAAACAGTCAGCATTCAAGTTGCTCTCTTCATTCAATACGTTTATGTGCAGCTCTCCTTTTGTCAACATGTTTTCCCCAAGTTCTTTAGCGAGGGAGAGAGATTTCAAAACTCTCTCATTCAGATTTTTTTAAAAGTATTCCGCTAAGGCTTAAGCATGGCTGGTGTACATGTAATTGGAAAAACGTTAACAATGACGCCTCCCTTGCTTTGTAATAGATGCTAACAATCCTTGTTTATATTTTGCCTTATGGTGACTTTAATTCTATTTCATACACTTCAATAACAATCAAAAACTCATGATGATGATGATGATGAGGGTTGATGGCTGGTTCGAGGAGAAAAGACGAGTTCATAGTCATCTATATGCTTTGCTGTTCCCTCGTCTCTTTTAATTTTCCAACAACGGAATTCAAATTTCATTAGTTAAGCTACAGATGAATGGGAATCCAATAAATGGGGAAAAAACTTTGAACACATCTTGGTGGAAACGAGGAGGAAGGGATGAATGAAGCCTGGTAGATGCTTGTAATATTTCATTTACGAGCCGGCTTGTTTGTGCTAGTGATACAAAGCAGAAAACAAATTTTTAACCTTCTGTTCGTTGCTCGCATCTCAAAAAGGTAAGCTCAATGTACAGACCTTTGTTTTTATCCGCATCTTCGTAAAACTCGTCTCTTTGCAAGTATTGATGTTGATGTTAGCATGGAAGAACTCTTTCCCTTTATTCCCTTTGTCTACAAAGGCGAACCATATTTCTGTGTTTATACAGGATTATATTTTTTTTAACTTTTATCATATTAGATTTTGAATAAATTTTTGCTCCTTATTTCATATTCACTAAAAATATCTTCAGAGGCCAAGTCCTCCTTTGTGTAATGTATACGCACAGTACAAGATCGTGTAAATATTCTGGATTCATACTAAACTATCTTTGTACAAGGTATTAATGAGCAAGGAATTTTTAAAATTAAATTACAATACCTCTACACCGTGGCACGAGATACATTTTGAAATAGGTGATTGGACGTCAATTTGTTATAGTTACTCTTCAGAGTTTTTTTTACTCTTGTTCCCATTTCATGTTACTTTAGTTTCTCCGTAACGTAGCTTGAACCTGGTGGTCAATAAATAAATGCCTTATACAACTTCAAAGAGCAAAAATATGACAACTTGGCATTACATATATGTTCGATAAAGTTGATTTAAAATGGCTAAAAGCATTTTTTAGTACTGCTGAATATAAAACTTTCTTTTTTTTAGTGGGAGCGCTGGTCGAATCACAAAAATGTTAGTAGCCAACGGGGCTTTCGATAAAAACAAGATATATTGATAGAACAAGATCATAGTCAACACGTAATACCAATAAATCGAGAACTTGGATTGGTTAGGGGGGGAATGTGAAAAGAACAGAGTTGGCAGAGTGTCCTTAAGTATATTTTAAATACAATGGACTGCACATTTCCCTGCAGTATATTTCACTTGGCCTCCCGAGATTTAGCCGAGAACCGGTGCCAATCAATATGTAAAGTTTCTTTCCAATGGTATCTGGATAGAGAGTGAAAGTTGGAAGGAAAAATTCCTTATCAAGCAACAACTAAAATGCTTACAAGCCATATGGGTGTAGTTGAGTTGATTCACGAAAGCTTTGCTAGAGTCGTACCAAAAAGTATGCGGAAATAATTAGCCCTCTCTTCAGCCACACTAACAATCTGTTAGAACCGTTAGCCTTCCTTATTGTCAATGGCAAGGACTGCAGGTAAGTGGTGACCAACTTTCCCTTTCCCAAGCACGTTGTCTAACAACCTACGTGCTGTTTACTTCCTTTTCTCCAGTCACTTGAGTCAAGACAAAGCGGATGATATGTACTGGTAAGCAAATCTTAATAAGGGTAACGGCTAAATGGTTACGTGCACGTTTAGACCGTTGATTCCATTTTTTAAAGGATCTACTTCCTTTGATATAGAGAGAAGAGGGAGGGGTATTTTAGTGTGCCCCTCGGTAAGTGCAAACTTAGGGATATCTCCTTTCATGATTTTTGGTCGATCTGTTAGTTGGATCACTGCCATGTATTAGGGCCTATATATGCGGCTTCCTGCATTCTGTTTCCTTATAAATCCATTCATGGATTGTAATTAAGGCTAGTTGAGAGCGTTTCCTGGAACAAAGACCAGATTGAATCTTTTTTCCACTCAGCGACGCAAAATTGCTAGAATATTTGCCAAGATCAGGCAATCTCCCCAATGCGGGCTTTTCAACTATCTCATGTGTCAGGTTTTTTTATATTGCATAGGTATGCCACCAGTAAAAAAAGAGAAAATTGAAACTGGTGTGGAGGGAAAGCACTGTTTGATTAATAATAAACGACCTTCATATTTTAATCATAGTCATGGGTTGAAAAAAAATGCATGCTTGATCATTATATTCTTGCACTAGCTTCATGAATAATGCCTGGAGAAAAGGGGGAATTCCTATTTAAAATTGAAAAATGAAGTTCAACTTTTAATTGAATACTTAAGCGGCTGCCACATTGTCATCGATTTTATTTTTGTCAATTATGCTCTAAATGTATTTTTCTTTAAACTGCAGCAGTTCACTTAACCAAACTTATACGTCCTTCGGCACTAAATTATTTATTATGAGGAGGAGGACCCATGGTTGCTGATATTTGATGTGCGCCGCGAAAGGTCAGATCATCATTGTAAATGAAACTTGCTCAAAATTCTAGCAACATTGTCCCTAGTAATTCTTCGCAAATGCCTGTAATTTCCTATACAATGCACTTCTCACATCAACATAACTTATGGAAACTAATATTTCACAATATGAAAGCGTGTTTGTTTGGTGATGACATTTTTCTTCGTCATCCCTTTATAAATAAGTTATGCCGTGCTCTCACCCACTCCAATACTTCCTTCGTAAATAAGCCCAGTTTAGTGTAATAAATTGTTGAATAGAGTACCACACACGTAGATATAGAGTGTAGGACCAAAGTTCCTTCCATAGAAACCTAGTCACGATATGGGGACTACGCTGGTGAAATATTCTGCTCAGGTCTATTCCTTTGTGGAAAATTATACAGCGAGGAACTTTTATTTTACGAGCTGAATTTTTGAAGTGACAAAAACGTATGATTCTGAAGAAAGTCCCACTTATTTATCCTGTCATCATTTGAAAAATGTTAGCTTTTCGCACGACGAATTACAAATTGGGGAAAGGGGAAAAAGTAAGGATGTCTTAAGTATAAAGCAATTCAAAGAAGGAGCAAACTTAACTTTCACTTTATGTACCAGACTGGTTAAAAGGTTCGTCCTCTAGTTTATGGAAACCATGTAGTCATCATTGTAATGTCGGAATCTCTGAAAACTGTCGCACCAACATAAATTTGCATTTATCGTCGGTGTTTCGCTTTTCTTAAATAGAATATCGCCAAACCAGTTATTTTCCCCTTGAAGCTTGCCATCGCATCGGAAATCTGATAGAAATCCTTCATCCCATGTTCAGGGATAGTCATAGTTTTGGAATTGAATTTCCATATGCATGATATCTTTAGCCAACGGATATGGTCCCGAGCCCGGGTATTACCTTTAACATAATTTCACTGCGTCCAATAGATCCACACGGTCGGGATCGTGAAATCATACCATTTCAATAGGTGCTCGCTAACGGCTGGCTGACTAAAGTTGTTTCTAAAAAAACGGCTAAACTTCCTTATCCCCCTTTGATTTCATTTGCAATACATTTCATTTTCATTGAGTTTCCCTCCCCAAATGAAAACTGCAGTCCTTATATCTAACCTTAACAATAGGTACAGGAATGTAATGACAGGGATCTTCTTCTTTGACAAGAGTTTTATAATTTTATTATTATCGGAGTGACATCCAAAGTTTACAAAAGGGAAAAAAAGTTGCTCTCTCGCGGCAGTCCCAAGTTTTTCCCTGCTTTTTTCATAAATAAACTACTTTCTGTAAATAACGCTTTGTAATCTGGGAATATAAATATAAAGATGGCAGACACAGCATCGCTAGAAAGTTAGAAGCTAATAGTTATTGAACTTCATCATCCAACCGTTGCGAAGAAATATGTGGAAACTATTCACTATATCGATATGTTCCAATCTATACAAGGTCCTTATCATTATGATCTGCACCCTTTTTAAGATATACCTAAAACGGATATAAATACGATACAGTTATGTAAAATATTAGATTTGTGAGCAGGGAAACTGCAATATGATCGGCTGACCGAGGGAATCTATCGTAAAAATAAGGGGATTCCAATTTCCTTTCATGATTTTGAGATCATTTGAAGGAGGATATCGTTTTTGTGTGATCTGATACCGAAAATCTATAATAGTATGATGATGATGAAACAGAACAAGGAAACTTTCTTTTTCTCATAACAAATAGGTTTCATATTTAACAAACTTTTCTTCATCCTTTTATCGACAATATGATCAAAATCACATGAATAGATAGGAAGAACAAGGCTGAGGACAGTTTCCGGGATATTGTGTTCCCATGTCACTACCTGGGAAGTTCACTGGATACATGTATGGACTTTTAAAACCGAATAAAATTTCATACTCATGCTTAGTAATATGGGAGGTCTATATTATTATACATTTTTTTTGTCATATCATGTCAAGTTATATGTTAGTTGTGAAGAAAGTCCCAAACATACAGTTCCAGTGTATGATTCCAGTTTCTTTTGATTTTATTACAATGCATATATACCTATTCTTGACAGCCATAGTTCTTGGATGAGATAAAATAGTGTATTTTACTATTTAGTTACCATGAAATGATACTGTAGTTGAAAAAGCTGTGGTTAAGCGTATTTACATTTAAAAAAGAAATCTTCGAAAATGATATTTACTTACGACGAATCTCCTACTGACAAAATCATTTGGCTACGTCACTGATTGTCTTTTTTCTGGTATGTGTCCTTTCTTTTCTTGACAAATTGCTGACCAATCAACTTCCAGTAAAATGCAGGGTTTCTTTGGCTGACGATGATGATAAAGTCCTCTCCTAAACTGGCTTTCCATATTGTGGGCGGAGCGTCATCATTAACTTGGGCTATGTCTTCTTTCATGACGTTATCCTTTACCTTTTCCAACCTTGAACGTATGTGGTAAAGTAGTGTGGGTTAATAAAACCGAATTCATTCAAGCTGTCGCTTTCATATAATATAGTCATGTTTCTATTAACACTATTATTCATTCTGGGCGGTTAAATAATAAGTGTACAGAGTTTTCGTATCAGCAACCGTGACAAAAAATGTCAACTGTAAAAATGAAACTAACAATGACAGACAATAGATTCGGAAGTAATTGCGATGAATAGCCTATTATGCTGAAATTGACTAATCCAGTTTTGCTGCAAGGATGTAAATCATGTCATCAAATTAAAGAGCTTTCACACATTTTTAATCAAATGCCAGGAGCAACGCTGTCAATTATTTTTTTTTGAAAGGGGTTTACTAAGTATGCATCCAGAGTAGCTACCGCAGTTTATGCTACTTCCTAGAAGGAAAAAAACTAACAAAAGTTGGACAAAATAGGAAGCAAACACAGGATACCATTAAATTCACTTTTGATCATCGTAAAACACTGGTTGTTATAGCCTACTTTTGTCTACTTTACCTAAATGATATTATCTACCAACACATTTTTGCTTAAAAATAGTAGGCAAAATCGGGAAGGATTAATCTCCTTATTTTCCAAAAACAGCCACAGACAATTTATAAACGTTTTGTGGTCTGGCCCGAGTTCGGCTAGACTTTAAACAGATTAAGAACTTAGGGGAGCGGTAAGCAAAAACGTTATCATAAATAATAATGAAATAATAAAGTGAAGCCAAGTCTGGTCACGAAGTAGGCATTATCTGATTATCTGTCTTTCCTTCACAAAGAAAAGTCTAGCATGGGGCGACCTAACCTAGATGAATTTTAATATGTTTAGCGTCTCAACCTCATCATTACAATTCAATCCACTTCAATTAGTTGGAACATGGCTTGGTAAAGGTTGTTATTATAGCTGCCATATTGTTAGAACTGAACAAGAAAAATCCATACCGATGTAAAGTGACGCTGCTGACATTTTAAAATAAAAATGGTGCGTTTCATGGAATGAAAAGACCTCACCAAAAATACAGTCCAGAGCTAATCCTTTTGCATTGAAAATACATCATACGAAAGATCTATAATATTTCAGCAGTTTTCCAACAACAAATCTCATATCTGAGCTATTTATATTATGCAATCTAATGAAGTCATTTTTTTTCTCTACCAAAACATAAAAGACGGATTTTGGGGGATATCAAAGCGGAAAAGTTTAAATAATATGTGGAAAGTAGCGATAAGAGAATTAACAGTTCAGAGCGGCAGCATGACAGAAAGATTGCTCAAAACTGGAGGGAAAAAATAGGGCCGATAGTAGTGCGGATGAGGATGACAATCCCTTTTAAAAACTATAAACATTTGCATCTACTCATCCTTATATCATGGATTCGGGCTTTAAGCATAGGTCCCTATCATTGATAACGATGTTAGGAAAAGGCTTCCAAACTTCATTCTTCATTCTATCACCAAAATATCTCAAAGGACTCTTATCCGATATTCATAAATTTTCTATAGAAATCCGGCTAGTGAGCACAACTGGAAATGACGTGTTTTGCATGAAAACAAAACAAGTCGCTCATTTCGTAGAGCACTGGACATTTGCATTATTTGGCGGTAAACGGATTGAGTCACTTATCTACTTAGCTATTGTTCCGAAAATGGGGAGCCAATTGTACTGAAGTTTAATGGACAAGGACAACCTACATAAATGTGGTTTTGGAGATGCGGAGTGGAGTTGTGCTTCATACTTCATGCCACTGACACGCCATTATACTATAGGAAGTCAATTCATACAAGTTGTGATTTGTCGTTCAAGCCGCTAAAATTGTGTCATCATGAGTAGATGTATGCCATTATCATTATGTAGATGTTAGTTCTTTAGTGGATCCATCATCATTTGTTCTGAACGGGAGCTCATCTGTGAAAATGAGTTCATTTAGGGTTAACATAGTTAGGGTAACAGTGGATTGTAGCTTTAAGATAATTTTAAGATATTTTACGTATGTTTGTCTTGGGCAAAGTTGTGTTGTTCAGATTAAGGAGGGAGCGAACATAAAGTTCGAAATGTTAAGTCACTGCACTCCGCTGTAGGGATTTTTCCTACATAAGAGTCGTCATTATAGAGTCAAAAGAGAAAGGATAAGTGCAACTAGCAGTCCAACAGCGCTATGTAGCGATTTGCGATAAAACAGTGTTTCACGCTTGTGAAAAGAAGAGAAAAGCCAAAGCTGTGTAGAGTTTATTTTCACCAGTAAGCCGAACGGAAACGCATTTGCCTTTGGGATATCCATGGGAAATTTTGGCTTTAGAGACCCATTTTCTCCATGGTTTAATTAAATTTGACTTTTCTTGTACAAAAATGTCAGCCTAAAAAGACGTAAAATGAATGATATAATAATCCTTATCCTCCCTTCTCATGGATATTTTATAGACATGGTAATTTGTTAAAATCATTTTCCCCTTGCCGACAGTCAGGCATAAATAAGAGCTGAGCATAGAACATCCAAGTGGAAAGTAATTTACTAAACTTTAGAGAAAAAACAGGGGAATGACAACACAAACCAAATGATTAATTCTTGCAGTATATTTTTTTGAAATTGTAGGATGGAAAGGAAGCAGCTGTGCTGGCTATCCTAGCTAATATATATTCATCAATTCAATACACCACGTGTCACTAAAACCAGCTCTCAAAGAAAAAAAGTCACTTTCCTAATTCACAAAGAGAAAGAATTGCCCAAAACCGCGTCGCCCCATATTTATCGTTATATTACAACCAGACTCGGCAGATGTTGAGGAAGCCCGATTTCATGCTTTCACCATAGATTTATGCAACTTGAATGGTGAGTAGAACAAATGAAAGAAAGAAATTATCATTTATTTTTCTCGCCAGCTAGTCAATTTAATTTAACTTGACTCAAGGTGGGATACATAGAGAAGACTCATTAACGCAGACCAGTTAGACAACTTCTTTGGAAAAAATCAAACATCTCCAGAGGCAAAGTACAAATCATTTACTTTAAGGAGCGTGAATGGAAATTGGAATTCTTATTTAAGAAAATTTGGCTAGTTCTTTGAAAAAAGTTTCCCATTCATACAAATAAATGAACATGAGAATACCTAACAAAAAGGTTAATCCACTTTTTCGTAGAAGAAACCATCTTTAATTCTTTATGCCAGTTTACATAAAGCGAAATAATTGAAAATAGCTTTTACCTGGTTGTATTTGAATTCGCCAGCAGCTATCTTGTGGGGATTGTATTGTGCAAAAGGATATAAAAAGTAGCTTTACTGGAATCAAAATATCTCAGCCCCAAAACATTATTGTGCAACTGGAAAGTCGGCTGGTAACAGCTTAAAAATCTGTTCATACACGTGAAGTGTGCTAAATCAGGAGAAGGGAAAACTTGAAGACATCTTCTTCCCCTAATTGTGAAGGAGGGGAATGAAGGAACTTCTTTTAATTACATAATTTCATCAAACATGCTCCTACTCAAGTAGTTCAAGGGGATTAATCCCAAAGAGTGAGCTTGTTTGTTTGGAACTTGCTCATGGTTGGGTTACCCACTCTTAAAATAACCCAAAAAAGCTGATGAAGGGCGGCTGTAAATGAACAAGAAGAAATTGGGAAATGAGGCTTGAATGGGATTTGGATGGCGTAGGAAAACCTCAACAATTTTCAAGCAGCGATTACAAGTAAAAGTCAAATTTCAGGTGGGCGTGCTTAGCTTATATCATGCTAGTTTGGGGCAATTTCAGAAGGTCAGCATATTAAATGGAGCAGTCAGTAACGACTTTATATAAGCTGTGGTGAATAAATACACAAGGTTTTGTTAATTCGCCGGAGGCAACCAACTTTCTAAGGTTGGAACCAGAAAGTCTGTTATAAACAGGGAATCTACTCCACCTTAAAAAAGGAAACCGAGTGAAAGTAAATTTCAGTGAATTTGGCTAACAAGTACTTATAGTTTGTCTTCTTCCCCTCCTCCTGGATTTCCACTTGACTCAGAGCTTATTGCAGGGATCTTGGAACGGGCGTAATTAAAGAAGAAAAGAATTCCACTTGAGATTGCGGGCTTCTATGAAGCTCCCATTTATGCAGTATTAATATCCTTGTTCAAGTTGGCAATAAAAAACAACTACCTACGTAGTACCTAGAACTGCTTGTATACAAGTACCTTAAACCTACTATATTGCCACTGGTAATGTAGTTTGTCTAGAGTCAGAATGTTATTCAATTTGTAAAAAAGCACTTTATACTTTCAATGGCCACCTTATCTAGCCACAATCCCTAGCGAATTAATTACCTTTCAACCTTTGTGAATTAAGTGCACCTGAATTTCTAAAACCCAGCATTTTCAGGGGTCATAGATAGTCATAGGATGACTTATTACTTGTGACGAAACAAGTACTTTCTTTACGCAGTATCCGAATAAAGTATTAAGAGCCTGATAATGGTGTAGGGATATGCATAATGTGGCTTCTTCAACCTGTTCTCATACGCTTATTAAAAGATTTGTTGAGAAGACAAGTTTGTATGGATTAAAATCCGGATTCTGAATAGTTAATTGTCTCAAAGCATCAGAAAGTATATTTTATTAGCCATTCCTTGTTAAATCATTACCTGCAAATTACGTTTCCTCTAGGCCATCAAGTAGTTCTGGTGCTTTTAATTCAAGTGAAAAAAGGAGAAAGGAAAAGTAGCCATATCCATGCAGCAGCACCCCACGTACAAGTCCAAACAAATGCACGAACACGATACAAATTTTCGTTTCATTAAGTAAGCATTATACATAAAGTTTACGAGTGATCGCGTCAAATAAAACTTTCAAGCTTGATGAATCACTTCCGATTCCGATTGTATTTAACAATCAAGCAATGAGCGAGCGCTATTTACACTTTATCCAATGTTCTTTGGAAAGAAAGTAACCACAATCTGTACAAAGGTTTCCCCTCTAGCATCCTCTAAATAATTCTCCACAAACATCAGATTTCCTCCTAAAATTGATTTATCCAAAAACTTATACCTAAGTGCAATTTAAGCCATGCAACATTAAGCAAAAATCAAGCAACATCCCTTGCATATACAAACGAGGGAATAATGAAGTAAACAAAAAAGGGCAAACGGAAGTCTAAGGAGCGTAAACAGAAGATCAAAATTCAAATCAATACTGATTGTCTGCAACTCGTAGAACAGCACCAATAAACTGAAAACCACTGAGGTCTCCCCCCTCCCTCCGTCTTACAAAAGTTGCCCTTGGATGGGATAAAAACAGCCTATTATAATATTGGTATTGGGGTTTTCATACTTAAAAAATGAAAATTCGCCAGGAGTCCTCTCTGGAATAGGAAAGTCGATGACGTGTGATGAATTCAGTGTTGTATGCTTACACCAATACGACTAACTATAATGAACGGTATGAGGAGAATGATCGGAGAAAATGTATTTCCTGTGCTTTCTTTCATCACACTGTGCCAAGATTACTCCTTGCCTCCTCACCAGCCTATAATCCTCGTCATAATTCTATTCCCCCGCATAAGAAAATCCACAGGATTTCATATTACAGTCTTCTGATTAAAGAACCCTGTCACGAACGGGGTTCCAACCCACTGAGAATGTCAATGAATGGAGAAGACACATTGAAGATAAGAAAGCACCCGAATATGGCGAGGGAGGAGTGAAGGAGGATATTAAGGATGATGGAAATAAATATGCCGCAGTTGTGACTTACCATGTTTCAAATTGATTAAATTCCAAATAAGTGTGTGGAGTCATCAATTTCAGGAGAAAACCGTTTAGTTCCTCTTGATTCAGCAGTTTCCTTGTAGAAAATGGTAGGGATGATTACTATTTAAAATGATGAAATAGAGGTATTTCCTTGATGAGGGGAGTAATGATGATAAATACTTTCCGCAAACTGACTTCTTCCCTCTGCTGGAATATAAAATTCTTGAAATCAACATGTCACGTTTGGGTCGACCTAAAACGTAAAATAATTTGCTAGATTGCTCCAGTTGGGATAACCTAACTTTTGGCTTAAAAAACAAAATTACTGGGAAGGGAAAGCCTGGCTGGGGAAAGTTTGGAGACTAACGAAGATTAGGGCATGGTCTTCTGGAAGTGGAATTAATTCGCAGTAGTCAGTTCAAGGAGCTTATCGAAAGGAAAGGAACAAGGTTGCTCAGTTCACGTGGTTCGCCTACCTTATTTATATAAATCCCAGATAAAAAAATGTTTCTAATGAAGTGGAACTTGGGAAATTGCCACAGAGGTAAACTACTTGATAAGGTTACATTATTAACAATTTCAAATTCTCCAAGATGCTATGCCTTACACCAAAGCTACGCCATACGTTTTGATACGAGCGTTGATAAAAGGGGTTTAAAAGTTGGACCCTCACGTCATCAAAGTGCGCTGGTACGTTTGGATGGGTCTAAGGTCTAATTTTCCTTTGAAAAATATCATCACGTGAGTGTGAAACAGATATGAATAGCAAAAGGGAGACAAGCTCATCATTATTATATCATCATCCATAACCTGCTTCCAGCTTGATACTGGAGAGAAGAAGGGGAGAAAGGTGCTCTATTAATATTACAAGTGACCAACCAACATTCCACACACATCCAGAACGGAATGAGAATCAACTCGGAGAAAAGAACCGCAAACAGGGAAAGAAGGCCAAAGGCTATTTTGCAGAACAGGGAAAGAGGAAAATAGCTTGGTGAGACATTATTCAATGTACACGGAACCAAGACGGTCCAAAAGTATTATTTTTAAGCATGCGGATCACATCCTGTGAAACTTGGCACGTACAATCTAGTATTGCCGGCACCAAATACCAAACAGGAGATGAGGAAACCACACATGGACCAACTGCCGTCCTCGCCAATTCCCTGCCACCCACAAACAACTGCTACTTTTTCTTATTAGGAGTGTGTGCGTGGTTGCAAACCGATCTTGCAAAGAGCCACCACCACTCACATAACTCAAATAGTAGCCCAGTCATTAGAATAATATGAAGGAATGCGAGGATATGCTAGGAAGAGCACAATTCCCATGTATCCGCTGCTTATTAAACCAAAATAGCACTTTTTCACCTGTGATTCCAAAAGAAAGCATATTGCGCAACTTTGAGAAGAGTAAATGAAGAAAAGGGAAAGTAGAGCGGTAATCCTAATGGATCACCAAATATTATTTTTCCCTCGAAATTGCATAATAGTCAGGCTGGCTCGTAGTTTTATCATTGTCAGAATTAAGCTAGACAATGGCAGCACTTGGAGATGATAACGGAGAACGGAAATTTGCTGTATGGAATTGGAATCCGAAAGTTGCTAGGCTTCTATGTAACTTTTCGGCCTACTTAATATATATTTTGCAGACGTATTTATTCAGGTTCCGTCCAGATCAGATCACACAATATTAATTACTTAATTAATCAAATTTCCCGTATGTATTTCAGCTCAATTGACTTTAATTGCCTTCAGTTGCTTTTATTAGAAACATAAGGAAATTGATAAATAATAGAAATTGAGGGCTGGCTTATTTAGACAGTAAAGAATATAAATACATAATTATGTGATGTCTTTCCGGAAAATCTAAATTAGCAACTTTCCATCAAGTAACTAAATAGTCCGACTTTGCCATAAGAATTTTCATTAATCAAATGAATGAGCCTGAAGTTGCTCGCATTTTGCATTGTTTACGGCGTACTCCAACACTAAACATCTTCATAAGCATGGATATATCCAACATGGATTTAGTCAACTCTTGTTAGCTTGGCCATTATATCCTCATCTTTTGTTTTGACCAGATTCATATAAATGTTTTGCTCAGAATCTGAGAACTTATAAATTAATGATATTTATAATTTAAATGTTTTGAAATGTTACTACAAAACTCTAAACATCTCATCAAGAACAATTTATAGCCAACGTTTGGATTTTTAAGGTTTGCAGTAATTTTCATAACTAGAGATGTGAATGTGGACCATGAATTCTCACAGTGCCCCAATATTTCGTTTTGCTTCCCATCAGATTATAATAAAAAATGCTGGTATATTTCATTGATAAACCATGCCCACTTAGTATGTACTACGACATATTTTAATTTTACTTTTACCATCGTAAACACGGACAAATTATCTGACAATGTTGAAATATAGTTTACAACTTTAAACTAATGTTATATCAAATTGTATGTAATGTTCTTCGCCACTAAAGTTTCGTAAAATATGACACCTTTCAAATACTTATTGTATAAGAGCCTTAACATAGACTTAACTAAACAAAACATTTATTTTATTTTGTTTCAGGAACATTTAATCGACGAAGCATTGTACAATTTGGCAAAAAGGAAGGATTCCATTGGATCCTCTGCAACATCGTTAATGTAAGAGTGTAAATCTAAATACATAATACAGTTCCATGAATTAAATTTATACTTCCACTCCATTAATAATCCAGCTGCTAAGTAAACTGGATTGATACATTGTATTAACAAAATTATCCCATTAAACTGTCGCGTACTTGTTACTTTAGTAAAGCAGAAAACGAATTCTGTTTGCAAATGCTTTTCTGACTTTTTAAAATATTGTTTTTATGTAATTAAACAAACAGTTATTTCTTGCACAGTAAATAAAACAAATTGCATAATTTTAAATACAGATCCCGGCTCCGAAACGTGGAACGATCGGATGTTCCTGCTGGAATCGATAATCCTGATGGACACCATAGCTGTCTTCGTACCAATTTTTTTAACGATGCCATAAAAATCTTAAGAACCGAATTGAAAGGTTAGCAATCCAAATCAACAATATTTTAATAAGTTAACTAGGTTTATTCTAAAAACTAACTACTATTGCTTTATTTTAATTACTCTTTTTGTCACAAATTCAATTTTCTCCATAATCTAAAAAATAAAAATGTCGGCTCATAGTTGTCTGCATAGCATAGTTGATAGTCGATTTCAGCTAAACTATAAAATAGTAGACGGAAATTTACACTTAAATTTGGAGTGAAACTAAAATCAAACTTTTTTAATCTTATCTTTTTGCAGTTGGCAGTTACGTAATATACTTATCTCACCAAACATATATGCATCCTTGTATATATTCGCATTATTCTGCTACTATTAAAAACTAGCCTATGTAGAACATAAACAAAAAAACGATTCCTAACCAATCCGATAAATCAACTATACCTAAAACGCACAAAACAGCTTAAAGCAATTAAAGCCTAGTCATTAATTTAACGCCTTCTACATGATCTTCCAGCCTGACAATGACATTTTCTAATTTTCAAACATTTACATCCAAAGGCGTTTTTCAGTTTGCCCCAAATTAAACTTTTTACTTCCACTCTGCTTTCACCGTCAGACTCCCCGCCGTGTATTTCTGATTGGGTGAAAGTGTAATAATGTATTGAAATGTAGGTTCCATAAAATAATTTCTATTTTCTGCACCCTAGTAAGAAAATGTAAAGCTATTTCTTGATTTTTCTGGCGTTTTTTAAATCCCAAAACGACACGTTTTATCTCTTATTATTCTCAAGTTTTTTTTTTCCTTTTTCACATGACATCCCCCCAGCTCCTTAGATATAATAATGTAAAGAACTTAACTAACAATACACATTCTTACATCTCCTGAAGGGAGACTGGGTGAAAAAAAAAGGATTTTTGCTTTGATTCAAAGTACTCATGTCAGTCATAACGATATTGTACTAAACTACGAGTTTAACCGCTCCCAAATCCCATTCTGTTGTGCCATGATCTATGGTACATTTAGGTGCAAAAGGTGCTCATTAAAACCGCTACAGTTGAAGCCTCTTGAGGTTTTTTACACATTACACCAGGTGAGTAAGTGGAATGCCTGGCATGCATCTGTCATTTCCCTTCACGATACTCGGAAAAGGGAATGAAAGAAATGGGGAAGGAGAGTAAAGGAGCGAAAGAGATAAATGATTTCTATGAACTACATTTGTGTACAAAACTGTTTAGCTCGCCATATAATTCTACCTTGGGCTCTTCGCTCTTGAAAATTCAGGTGAAACTTTCACACGTCAGCTAAAATATTTATGGAGTATTAAGGAAAAGGAAGGATATCTGAAATGCTGCGCTGAGCCGTAAACATTCGTCTAAATAAGGATAAAGCTGTATGGCTCTGTTGTGTAGGCGTTATAACGTGCAAGCTTTCCCATTCCCCGTATTACGAAATGAACATTGCAATCTTTTTTCTCGAAAGGGATTTGCACGAGTTCATCGCATTGTGCTGATAAATGTACAAATTTCACATTTATATGTAAAACTAGGGGAAATGTGTTTGGAAGGGAGGAAGTGTTAGGACAACAGATTGATTTTATGGAGATGAAAGCGATGGGAGTGCCCGACATTTATGTTCCTGAGTGTCACTTTCCTTGGGGTAAATGTGATGAAATACTATGAATTTCTGACTAGGGAAAACGGAGAAAGAAAACCAAGTGCTCCTGGTAATTCTAATTGAGCGTGATATTTTATACCATTCTAGCAAAAATGAATAATATGATTAAGGGAATGGTAGTCCCTGAATGAGCTTTTGGGGATATCCTCACTTTTATTAACTTACATGCATTATCTTATGTTAATACTTATGATAAATTAAGCAATTTATGAAATTATTATGAAAGGATTAAAAAGCTACTCGAGGAACAAATATTAAATTCAAAAATCGTAAATTGAGTTATTCCGTACCTTAACTATGCTAAATCAAAGCAAATGTTTGGTCCCATGTTTCACAGACGACTTGGACAGTTTTATGCGAGTTTTGGGCGAGACCTACTTTTCCTGCTCTGCATCCCGCTACAAACGTGCCTACAAGTCCCTAGGACCCGACTTTGGTAAATTCCTCATCAATCTTGATGGAGTACTTGAAGCTCTGAAGCATTCCAATCAAGGGTAAGTGGCCATGAAGAATCGTTTAATTTGTATTGAAAACAAAGACCAACTATTCCGTTTCAAGTTCATGGCTCCCTGAAATTCAATCCCAAATTAACAAAGTCTTTAGAAGCTTTAGTTTACCCTAAATTACGTAACAAGGCTATATACAAATATATACCTATGGGGGGGAAATCACAGCAACAAACATGCTATTTTTTAAATGGTTTTATTATACAGAATGGCAGGAATGGCAAATATAAAGGAGACGATAATAACAACAAAAGAGCCCACCGGATTGGACGATGAGCTAATGTACCCAGAAAGATATACTGTCGTTTACAAGACCACCTCGAGTGAGGAAATAATGGGGACATTTTTTCAGATTATTTTATCGTCGATATGCACAACTCTATACGAATCGTCAGACTGCACATCAAGTGCCATTGAGATAAATTTTAAGTCACCCTCATCTGGGGGAAGTGTTTCTAACGACGTTGGCAACCAGAACGTCCCCAACCGGGTGAATCTCGCCTTATTGGACTCCTCGTCTAATGCTTCATCTAGTGATAAATTGTCCAATGCGGTGCAGTTTCTCTTTATCTATGATATCAAGCTTCACACTAAACTGCCAGGTGCTGTTGCATCATCGGCAGTCCCTCTAAAGCGGAAACCGGATGAAGCCTTGGCTTCAGTACCAAGTAGAAAGTTATCAACAAATCCAAGGGATCTTGGAATCTCCGTTAGTCTTTTCAGTCGAGCTTTCCCGTGGCACTTTGTCCTTGATCGCCAACTCCGTCTTGTTCAGCTAGGATCCAGCTTGTTGAAGCTAATCGCCCCGTCTCTTATACAGAGTTCGAAGTACCAACAGCCCACCTCGGAAGCGAGTAAAGTTACCGAATTTTTTGAATTTGTACGTCCAGACCTTGGAGCAGAAATATCCTTCGAGACAGTCTACCAGCGCTTGAATACACCGTTCCTTTTTCGGCTGAGGAACCTCGCAGTGAATTTTGGATCTCTCCAACTAGCAGAGGTAATTTGTCAAAATAATGTAGGTGTAGCTCTGTCCTATCTGGTCTGATATAATTAGAAGAAAAAAATAGAATTACCTTATTAGAATATTTCCAAACTTTGACATTTTCTCTGGAAACACAGATTTTCTTCACAACAAATGTCATTTTGCTAATAAATACATAAGCGTGTACAAATCAATAAATAGAGATCTCCTTGAGGGTATTTTTTCTCGGGTAATGTGTAAATAAGACAGAAGGAAAGTATTCGCATAGTTGGAATTCTTTCGATAGTCCACAAAGTGTCGCAGCCACATATCGTAAACTTCCAATAAAGTTAAATACAGCCTTTACTTGGCATAATAACTTTAATGGTGTAGAAAGTGCTAACGCAAGTTGCTGCAAGTAATTGTATTGAAGACGGATATAATTTGCAAAAAGTATACAAACGAGATAAAACTTATTCCCCTTTTCAAAGTTTTGGATCAGAATGCCCCATTTTTCACTAGTATTTTACGATAATATACAGATAGCTCAGTCACTGGTTAACAACATTAAATAGAGAGAAAGGGCATAAAACATATTAAAAGGGTAAGATCCATGAAGACATGGACCAGATTGACAAGAATTTCTTGATTTCCGAAAGGAAACTGTAATAATCTCTAATTGATGTGCATTTGGGAGAGATTTCTATTTACAAATTCTATAATTGTATAATGGTTTACGTCTTTTAATACTCACGTATACACCAACCATAATTCGTAGAGAAATGAAAAACAAGGGAAAAGGATACATAAATATATAAAATCGTTTGCAAATTAATGGGATTCCTTACAGTGTTTGATGTCTAAACGTTGATGAATATGTACAGGGAATGGAATTGAAAGGCGAAATGATTGATTGTTGGGAGTCACATTGCCTGCTCTTCTTGGGATCACCACTTATAGATGGCTTAGATGGATTGACAACTAGAGGCTTATACATCTCCGATATTCCCATTCATGATGCAACACGTGACGTAATTCTGGTTGGGGAACAGTCGCGAGCGCAGGTATTGGAGTTTAATTTCTGGAATAACGCTGTATTTAGTGTAATTATAATTGCTTCTCATATTATCTTAACTCGGAAAACTATATTTTTGACTTTCCCTGTCTTAAAAAACAATTAATTCATCAAAGATAAAAACAAAAATCCATAAATCACTTTGGGGGTAATGTGAGATTTCTTAGGAAATTCATTATTCTAGTCATTTTTGTTGTTAAATAAAATTATACTTATGTAACTTAAATAGCGGGTGAAGTATTTACATATCCCTGATGATGATATTATGATATATAAATGCTTAGAAATGACAAAGAACTATTTTTTCTCTGCTTTCTCTTAAACAGGATGGCTTGAAACGCCGCCTAGATAAGCTTCGACACTCCATTGAAGAAGCATCCGGAGCTGTGGATCGGGAACGGGAAAAGAATGTTTCCTTACTTCATCTAATCTTCCCACAAGATATTGCAAAGCGATTATGGCTTGGTATGATTAATTATCTTGCTTGCAGTATTAAAGTAATTGTCCATTTTCTGGTTACAAAAAAAAGTAATTTGGTTAAAATAATTCAAATTAGGGGAAACGATTGAAGCCCAAATGCACGAAAACGTGACAATGCTGTTTAGTGATATAGTTGGCTTTACTTCCATTTGTTCCACGGCGACACCAATGATGGTGGTAAATATGCTTCAAAACTTGTATACTCAGTTTGATGCTTTCTGTGGACAACTGGACGTATATAAGGTAGGCAATTAGGAAATTACTTTGAAATCTTTATTTTTCATTTAAGTATCGCATTTATCTTAAACGTATATATGACCGTCACAAATTACAGGTGGAAACGATTGGGGACGCGTATTGTGTTGCAGGAGGCTTACATAGACGTAGCAGGACTCACGCACAGCAGATTGCATGGATGGCTATAAAAATGATTAGCACTTGTAAGAATCATTTAACGCATGATGGTCAACCAATCAGAGTATGTAAAAAACATGAAACAATTAAGTCTGATTCACTTTTTACTCCAAAATAAAATATTCTTACTCGATTATGCATTGAAAATGAGAATCTTAAATGTTTTTTTTTGAAGATGCGAATTGGTCTTCACACCGGATCTGTATTAGCAGGAGTTGTGGGTAAGCTATAATGAATATCAAGGTTTTGTACATGAATAATGCTTTTCGCAGCTATAATCAGTTTACTTGTACCAAGTTTAGAAATAAAATAGTGAAATATCTAATACTGTACAACTTTCAGGTGTAAAAATGCCACGATACTGTCTTTTCGGTAATAATGTGACACTGGCTAATAAGTTTGAGTCTGGTAGTGAGCCAATGAAAATTAACATTAGCCCAACAACGCACAGGTACATTTTAGCTGCTAGTCCCTCATTGAAATATAATAATTTGTGAAATAAATTCATTAAAAATCCGTAAATCCCTCTTAAAAGGTTGCTGTTGGAAACGCCAGGATTTGAGTTTACGGAACGATCACGAGATTGTTTACCCAAAGGGTTTCCCACAGACGTCCCTGGAACTTGCTACTTCGTCGTATCCTATAAGCATCCAGGCTTTCCAGAGAAGGAGCTCGAATTTGAGCATATTCATCAAGGTGTGACCACCCTCTGTGATTTCTATTCAACGTAGTGCTGATTTGGTAATGGTGGAGACGCCATGTGAACAAGCTTCATTATCGTTATGCACATTTTTGATGAAAGTGCTGCGACGCAATCGCCATATATGCTGTAATGCAAAAAAAATAATGACACGAGTTCGAGCAGTATTAGCATCAAAAAAGTGGCAGCAGCTATAGAGCTACTTTTCTAGACCAAGAATGTATTTTTTGGAGTACGTTTCCAATCGCCAACAAAGTTTTGCACAATAGCCAATTAGATAAGACAATAAGTAGCTGGCAGCGGACCAAGTTGTCGGCTATTTATTCCTTTCTCACAAAAAAAAAAACGCTAATTTAGAGAGATAGTTACTTCATAAGTCACGGTGAGAATGATTAACGATTTTTTTAAAACAAAGCGAAAGCAACCCAACAAAATCCTAACTTTTAAGAAATTACATTCTGTTAAAGATACATATATTTAATATGGGAACGGTCTCTGGCCTTACTCGTCTCCAGATACATGAAGCATGTTTCATTTTACTGTGCCGATTACGAATCTGCCGTCAGTTGTCTACGGAGCAAACCTGCCTGCGAACAAAGCAACATCCCAATATCTTTAACAAAAATCTCCGTTAGGTTAATAAGTAGTACAACTGGATTTCAAATTCGTAATCGTCCACGCAAACAACCAGTCTAAAAAAATCTTCAAACATTTGGAGGCGCGGTGGGCCTAGGTATATTTAAACAGTGGTTTATTGATTTGAAAAACATTTGTAGAACTACTAAATACTTATTATACTTCAGTAATATCAGTATTCACTATATATTTCATTGATAATTTGTAAGTATTTATTTCGGATTTTTGGTGACATAAGCATGTCATGTCATACACATATGTATTGTCCAACTATCCTAAATGATGGCATGTTTATAATTAGGTGTTATACATTAAACTTACAAATGATAGTTACAAAATGGAATATGTGGGCTAAAAACTAAGGTATCACTTAAATTAACTTTCATTTCTAAAGCAATGAACAATGTTAAGCAAGAGAAATGCGGTGCAACTATAGCTACTATGCAATAATTTATTTAAACAACAATTATGATACAAATGTTTTACTTATCAATATAAATTATTAAGGGATTATAATTTCCTACTTCCTAATTCCTCAAGCAATTAAGCACAACGGACTGGGTCGGATTGGATCCAAATGATGATGCAAGCTTGCATAAAAGTGGCTAATTTTTAACTTTTACTTTAACTTGGATTTATCAAAGTGGCATATAATATGGGACTGAAAAAATATGAGAAAAGAAGAAAAAAATCCCCCTTTATTTGAAGATCCATTACATGAAGTAAATGAATACCATTTAAAAAATAGTATACCTTACGTTTTTGAAACGTTACAAATTAATGTGTATACAATTTAACATTGGAAAGAATGCATTATTTGTTTGTGTTGTAAATTGATGTTTAATTTAAATGATTAAATAGACCATAAATTATAACTAACAAGTTTTCCGAGCAATCATTCATTATCATCATCCATATTATTTTCCATTCATTAAAAGCACAATTACTTAAAGTAAAAAGTATGAACTGACTGGATTCATGAATTGCATGCTTTACTTCAAGAACATCAAGCAAGCATCAACAAAGGCAGCAACTCATTTCATTCGGCACTACTGCCCTCTTCGGGAAGCCACTTGTATCCTCTTCCAATCGTCATCCAGCATAGCAGAACATACCCAACATTGATGTCGTAACATTGCATCATTTGTGAGAAGAGCACAACAAGCCATACAGCAATCCTCGGGGCTCAGCTTCACTTTATTTTCATAAATATCCCAAATATAAAAACGGAAGTGCCTCATCTTCTCAACATCAAAGACTCACAATTACAAATACATTGTCCGAATGGCCTGTACTGTAGAGCAACTTAAAAACCACCAACCACGATACACGGAAAGGAATGGCAAATACTTTTCACTGTGCCTGTGGTCGAGTCCAAACTCCCACTAAAAGGAGTGATTTAGCCCCAGCGTTTAATTTAACTAACTACGCAACTGCAACTGGGGAGACAATTTCCAAACTGGGAATTAGGGAGAGAGCAGTATGCTAGTGACACAGTCGGTTTTCTAAAATCTCCGGCGAGCTATATCGCACCTTGACAAGGTGAAACACTCTTGAGTTTAACTTTTAATTAGCAATTATATTACTTCTAATGGGTTTGTTTGATTCTCGAGTTTAATATTTTTATTTAAAAGGAATGATTCGTTTAGTTAGATTTAAAGGAAGCATATGGTTATGTATTCAAATGGTGAAGGGATTGAACAAGTGAATTATGAATGCCCAGCGGTAAACACATTTATTTCGCAGTGGAATTTAGGGTGGGATTGAATTGTATTAACGGAATGTTCAATTTATTTATCTTTTACAGCAATAATTAGCAATAATAATCATTTCTGTGATGGAAGCTAGCCAGGAGAGATGTCAATAATTAGTGCCCGGAGGGGATTTAAATGAGACACAATGCAAGAAGGATCAGACACAGCTGATTGATGTCAATATATGATATAAAGTAAGGTTTTTTTTAAACAGAATTAATAATTTTAATGATTGGGAGGCATTTTTAAAATGTTTCAGTGTGGAATGAGGTATATTGATGATTGATGTAGTTTTCAAGTGTGGTCTTCCGATTCCGGATGACTCACACATTCTTGATTACGCTTTGGCTGCACCTTTTGCAGCCTCGTGTAATGTACAATTGTACATTATTTCCCTTTTAGATTTAAATGAGTAAATTGTAATGCTAGAAGGCTATAATTGAAGTTTCTATATTAACGTGAATTATTCATTTATTGCATGTGGGTCATTAATTGTATATTTTTTGAATTAAATTACAGAATGTCAGCAGTAAAAAGACCACCTGAAGATCCGGGGCCAGATGGCCCACCTCCATCAAAAAAGAAGATCATGTTTGAGCCGTTGCGAATTGGACCGGTATCCACATTGGAAGAGATGGACATTGAGGTGTTGCGCTTCCAGCACCAGAAATTGAAGCAGGTACATTGTGCGAAAATTAATGTATAAAAACTATTAATGAAACCAGATTACTTGAACCAAATCCTAAAATACATGTGCATGTGTATTATGTAAATTGTCATTTTAGAGGCTTGAGCTCAGACAGAAGCAAGAGAATGACTTACGAGAACGAATAGAGCAACTGGAGAAGCGTCAAACCCAGGATGACGCTGTCCTTAATGTCATTAATAGGTACTGGAATCAGCTCAATGAAGACATCAGGATTCTACTTCAGAGGTTTGATGCAGAAACCTCTGACGAATCTGAAAACAAAAGTAATGACCAATGAACCTGATGAGCTTGTCTGTAACGCAAATCTACATGGAGAGAATATGAAACCATTGCCCATTTGATTTTGTTGCGTTGGCAGGGTCACGTTGTAGAAATAGACTACAGTAAAAATCCTTTAAAACCTCCAAGACCCATTTTATTAAAAATGAAAAACAAGCTCCGCTCCCTATAAAATTTGGCCATCTTATTGAAGCTTGAATTGAATTGAAGCTTATAGAATAGGAAGGCTTCCTTTTTATTGTTATTATTTTATGGAATTGTTCCATGAGCAGTTTCAGGATGAGTCAACCAGGATATGAGAATGAAATACTATGGAAACAGGCAACCTTCTAACTAATATATAATAAAAGCCTTAGCCTTGCTTTTCTTCAAGCCCGACCCGGAGACCCAAAATTTTGGAAATAATTTTCCATTGTATGAAATTGCTTCATTACGGTTTTGAGTTCGATTAGCTATTTGTCTGTCTGTCTGTACGTCTGTGAGCACGATGACTTTCGAACTACTGCGAACTTTAAAATTGTTTTCAGTTATAGATAGGTGTGATTCAATGCGTCATAGCTCAAAGTTTGAAGATTAGCGACATCCGGTAACCCCTTCCTTTCCCCCATGGGGATGTCAATATTTTTTTTCAAATTGTAACATTATTATAGCAAATGCTACGTATCATTTGACAATGATTTTTCATATAGGTTTCAATTATTATAAAGCAAGCCATATATCGTTTAAAAGTTTGCTATTGGCATATGAGGGGTCATAGGGCGACCCGAAACTGATAGGAAGGTTACAATGCAATGCAAGAAGTCATTATGTGAGCCTGCGTAAAAACTAATAAAACGTGTTTATATGTAGGGAATTAATAAAAACTGTCTGTACAGATCAGTTAATAAGGATTCTATGATTCTTTCAACACAAAAAACGACTCTAGTTTCATGGATCTCCTAATGGTGTCTTTGGTATATTTCTGATGAAATATAAATGATCATATAAATGGACATACAACATGACCCTAAGATCTTCAAACTACATTTATTTGATTTTGAAACGAATGTATTCTACACGCAGCGATAGACTTGAGTGATTTATAATATTTTCTTTTTAAATAATATTTATGACATTTTTATTTGATTGTTAAAGATGAAAATGAGGCTACAACCTCTTTCCTCACGCAGCTCTCCACATGGGATAAAGACGAATTAGACGAGAAACTAGCGAATAGAGTGCAGGTAAGAATGAACTATTGATTTTTGGAACATATAAAGTTGTAAATTAACCCATCATCCATTTAATATTGAATGCTCCTTCTTAGGTCTCAACTCGTGCAGTAGCGAAAATAATTCAGGCTTTTGACCGCCTTCAACAGCGCAACGAAAAAATAACAAAGACTTTGAAAGGAGAATTAGGAGGTAGCAATTAGTATTTTTAATTTTTAAAATTATACTGAGTAAACAGCAAAATGACTAGCATTGCATACCATCTGCAATTTATTTACTGTAATATAACTGGTTGATTGGTGTATTGCAGAAACATTACCTCCTTCGTTGGATGATGCTATAAAAGATGCTAACATTGAGTTGGAAACTGAAAATCGTAGGATTCAAGCCCTTAACACTTCTCTTCATGAAAAATATCACGCAATGTCTCTGAAGGTGAGGTCTTATTATAATTATATAATTTCACATATATCTTTTATTAACTATCCTCAATGATACGTATATAATTTCATTACTAATTCTTACTGTTGATTTTCTAATATTTCAAGATGAAAGAGCTGCAGGAGAAACTTACAGCGGAGGAGACGAAAGGGGATGAATTGCAAAACCAAGTGGATGACTTGAATTGGGAAGTTACAAAGCTAATTTCCCAGAACGACAAACTAATTAATCATGTTCAAGACTTGACTGAAAAGTACAGAAGACTACAACAATTGTACGGCTCAGGGGACAAAAGTATGAACGATTTGGCACAAAGAAAGGTCGAGATGAGTGAACGGGAGGTGATTAATCTTCAAAAAGACAACGAGGAACTTCGAGAGTTAGCTAATAACCGATTGACTGAGCTCGAGCGATTGCATCTGACCCAGAGAGATACATTGAAAGAACTGGAGAAACTTCGTATGGATATCCGCCAATTACCTGAAAGTATCATCGTTGAAACCACTGAGTACAAGTGCTTGCAATCCAAATTTTCAGTCGTCTATAACGACAACTTGCAGCTTCGCATGACATTGGATGAGACGAAGCAACATTTATTTACAATGAGAACCAATCATTTAAAGCATATAGAGCAAATGGAGGTAATTAGTAATAATGGCTCATTCAGAAACCAAATAATGAAACTTTTTGGTATAACAAGTATTTGAAAACTTTATTGTGATTTATATTTTATACTAGAGCGAGGAACTTCTTGTCCAAAAGAAACTTCGAAGTGAAATGATTCAACTGGAGGATATGCTGGGCCAGGTTCGAAAGGAGTACGAAATGTTGAGAGTTGAGTTTGAGCAGAATCTGGCCGCTAATGAACAGACCGGGCCTATCAACCGCGAAATGCGTCATTTGATCACTTCTCTCCAAAATCACAACCAACAGTTGAAAGGAGATGCTCACAGGTATCGTAAGAAGTACAAGGAAATGTGTACTGAAAGTACAAAGTTGAAAAGACAAAAGGACGACTTGGAATTACGGATGGCTTCGGCACTGGACAAGGAATCGGTTGGAAGTAATGCAAGTATGGATGGATACAAAGACGATGAAGATTCCCCTACTTCATCTTGCAGTGTTCTAAAGGAAGATCGAGTCTCTGAAGCATGCTGTTCAAAGAAAAGTGATGACGATTCTCCAAATGAAGCAGCCTCCAACTCAAAAGGTGACAAGGGCTCAGGTGAAACAGTCGCAAGAAAGGAACTGAAAAAAGACACAAATTTGGTAAAAGGACCACAAGTGACCCGAATGAAGTCGGAATCTGAATGCATTAAGGAGCTCAGATCACAATTAAAAAAGGCGTTGAATGAGCAGAGAGAAATGAAGCTTCTGTTAGACATGTATAAGGGAGCAAGTAAAGATCAACGAGATAAGGTCCAGCTGATGGCTTCTGAGCGGAAGAGCAGGCAAGAATTAGACGAGCTGAAGCAAACACTGAAGAAGCTCCAGGAAAACAAAAAGGAAGAGCGCAAAAAATTAGCGGATGAGGATGCTATGAAGCGGATTAAAACTTTGGAAGAGCAAGTCCTTCTTCTCCAACGGCAAGTAACTGCACAAAAGCAAGAAGAAGAGGCATTAATCAGTGAAATGGAAGTTACTGGACAAGCATTCGAAGACATGCAGGAACAGAATTCTCGCCTTATACAGCAGCTAAGGGAAAAGGATGACGCAAATTTTAAGTTAATGTCAGATCGCATCAAATCCAATCAGTTACAGAAGCTTGCCAGGGAGGAAAGGGAATTGTTGCAGGAACAGGTTTCAACGCTTTCAAAACAAGTAGAGGCTCAAAATCAAGTAGTTCGAAGGTTGGAGGAGAAAGAGAGACTGCTTCTAAATAGCATTGCATCCATGGAAAAGGAGGCTCTTTTGCGTCAACAGGCTATGGAGCTTCACAAGCGAAAAGCTATTGAAAGTGCGCAATCAGCAGCAGATCTAAAACTCCACTTGGAGAAATATCATTCCCAAATGAAAGATGCTCAGCAAACAGTTGCTGAAAAGACTTCGGCACTGGAGGCTGAGGCCTACAAGACGAAACGGTTACAAGAGGAAATAGCAATATTACGAAGGAGGGTAGAGCGCCTAAACAAAATTGAGATGGCCGGAAATACGGATGAAGTCATGATGGAAGAGATTCGAGAATATAAGGAAACGCTGACCTGCCCCTCGTGCAAAGTAAAGCGGAAAGACGCCGTGCTAATCAAGTGCTTCCATGTTTTCTGCTTTGACTGCCTACGAACGCGTTATGAAACCCGGCAACGGAAATGTCCCAAATGCAACGCAGCATTTGGAGCTAATGACTACCACCGTTTATATCTGTCCTAATGTTTCACACATGATTTTACTGATTACAATTACTATACCATTTTTTTTATCAGTTGTTACACCGTTGTTACTTATATATATATATATATATATATATATTTTAAGCTAATTATATTACGTATTATTACAGCCACTGACTAATGATCCAGGTCATTTATACCTTATTACGTGAGTGAAAATTATGCTATAATTCCGCCTTTAGCTCGTGACTTATTTAATATTTAGGGACTTAGTTAATTTTTAAGTTTATTTGTTAGTGATACGATATATATTATTGACAAGGGGTGAAGGAGTCTCAAGTAATAGTGATGTTTTATTTCCTACGTATTTGTATACTAAGTTTAAAAGGCAACTGAATTTCTAAATGGAACTACTTGCTTTGTAAATTGTTGCAAAGATACATAAAAAAATTGAATATAACATGTTGTGTCTGTCTCGTTTCACATATATTGCTTTCAATGCTTTCTATTAACAATTCGCTGTAAATTAGCAGTCCATGTTGATAGCAGCGTTTGCATTAGTTACTTGCATGTTTTACGACATACATACACTGAAACGTACGAGCTTATTTTTGTTGTTCATAGCTCATTCCTAGTTAGTTACACCAAGATGTTAGTTATCTATTTCTATTAGACTTTCAGAATAACGTAAAAATCATGGAAACAGAAAACTTGTTTAGTTTGATGAAAGGGGAAAATAAGCTAAAGAGGATGAAATCTGCGTTCTACTACATTCACATTTACTTTTTAAACCATATATGCCATTATTATTATCTAGACCAAATTTTGTCAGGAACTTTTTGCTAACTTTTACAATTACATTATTTGTTCAGCCTTTTGCCTTAGTTTTTGCCTTTGTACATGTAACATACAGTTAGCTAATGAACAGCTAAAATGGCTGATTGTTTAAATAATCTTAGTACATACCAAATTAAGTGTGATCTTTAATTGTTTTTATAGTGTTCTAATTTGTAGGAAACATGAAACATTTATGAATTCAATATATTGCAATAATCGAGTCTGCGAGTAAAGCTAAAAAAAAACATATATACCTATATATATCTAGCAATCCACCCATTCGTTATAAGTCTTAATTTATATTCTCTTCATCGTTGTTATCAATAATGGGCCAATGAAAGGCCAAGGACTAAATGACGATGAATAAAAAATGACATTAAAGAAATTTTGAAGAATAAATCGCCATTGAAAATTTATATCTCCTCATTCATCCATTTAATTAGTGAAGAAAATCCATGTAAGAAGTCCCATCTTCAAAGTTTAGTAAGTAAGAAGGCGTAATCAAATTTCATCGGCCCAACATGCATGATTATAATACTGTAATTAGCAAATAAATTGCTCTAAAAAAACTAAATTCGAAAACTTTTATCCGGCTGATTGGAACAAGTGCTCATGAAAACATGCCGCTTGTCATTGAGTTGTCATTGTTGTCATGCCATTTTTTTCTGATGTGGCTTTAGAGAAGCTTTCGCTTTCATTTATGAACAATGGGCATACAATAAGGGAATTATGGCATCTTTTTTACATGTACTATATGATTGATGCTTGTAGTCATTCCACTATACTATCCACGTATTACTACATTACATACCAGCAAAACCTGTAAGCCGTGCCTAGTATGATTTGGTACATTTTGAAGTGCTACGTAAGGTACATGTATTCTGTGGACTCGCTATCCTCATCATGCCACGCACCTTATCATTAGATGATGCTCAACCCTGTAAAAAACCAGCAACGCTCCCAGCTCAATCGGCTTGGGATGTGCTTAGGTTTTTGCAATTGTCGGTGGGATATTTGAAAGGAACGCAAACCAACTTCCAAGTAAACAGTGAGCAATCACAACAAAAAAAGAACAAGAAGGTTTGTGCATCCATGCTGCTCCATTAATCAGTATTAGCTAGTTTAAGACATATAAATTTTCCTCGCATTTAAAGTAACTACGTGGCCATTAAGGGGAGGCTTTATGCAATAGTAAGCTAAAAGTTGATACTTGTTTAGATGGTATCAATTTCCATAAAATTTAAAAAAAAAAAAGTTAACGATAGTGTTAATAAGAGCAAGTGTATTTAATTGTAAACTTAGGGAAAGGGATGGTGAATAGGAGTGCGTTTAATAAAATGCGTCATGTCAGCGTGCATGTAAAACATAACGTTTATTGCTTGAATTTTTATGAAACTTTTCGTGTGTTTAGTTAAAAGTTGGTTTATAAATAGGACTCGTTTCGTGTCATTAAATTTAATTAAAATATGTCGAGATCAGTGAGAGCTGAGACGAGGAGTCGGGCGAAGGATGATATTAAAAGGGTAATGCAGGTGGTCGATAGAGTCCGGCATTGGTATGTTTATTACATCTCATATTGAACGGCTAAAAAAGACTTTTGTTTTTAAGTAAAATTTGGATTGAAACCTTAATTTTCAATTAAGCAAGCCACATGTTGGTATTGATAGCTAATGCAAATGCAAATGTTGACTGTTGATGAACTGTATTGGATTGATTGTAGGGAAAAGAAATGGGTAACTCTTGGGGACACCTCTATGCGCATTTTTAAATGGGTTCCGGTCGTTACAAGTGCGGAGGTAAGCATTTTTGTAAGTACAATATAAACTTTAAATGTTTTTATAGCATGTTGCATACCATTTACCATACGAAGGTTATGATGATGGTTGATCACTACAACAACATTTACAGCTATTTGAAAACGAAAATATTTTTTTAAAACATTTTTAACAGAAAAAGAAAAAGGTAGAGCCTACAATTATAATTGAAAACGGGAATGTTACACCGAAACGGCCACTGGACCCGGAACATCCTCCTGCTAGTGTAGTACTTGGAGAAGATTCAAATACTAGTAAGTTAATTGGACATTTACTAATCGTAGAAAAGATTCCATATACTTAAAAAACTATATACATTAGATTCCTTTTCCTATTTGTATATTTCTGTTGGGCATAGATAGACATTTTCCTCAGTTTATTGTAACTTAAAATGCAACTATCAACATTAAAGTGATGGAGAAATGTAGTTTATGGCTCCTGTAAATTGTATAGTCTGTCATGTCCAAAAAACACTAATTAATCCATGTATGTTATATTCTGCAGGTTTCTCGCTAGCCAGCGATTCACAGGGTCCAGTGGAATACGTCGGTGTTGGCACGTTTCCCAATGATGATTCATTTAACGGTGAATCAAACTCTTTAGAATCAAATAATACCATGTCAAGTAACGATAACTGTAGTGGCAGCAGTGCAAAAAAAGCTAGAGTAGATTTGTAATTTTATAATAAGTATTTTAAGACAAAATTAGAAATATTAGAATGTAGATTTCAATATAGGCTAGTAATTTCAACTTTGGGTTTGTACCTTTCAAAAAATAAATACATCTCTAGTTTGAGATGAAAAACTCTATTTTCTAGTGTGACTTCATGAGGAATGTTATCTTATATAAGGTGTGGAAATAGGTTGCAAATATGATCTCTACTATTAATTAGTGACTAATTCATTAACAGGAAGCTCCATACTAGTTAAAAATCAAAAATATTTATTATATGAAATCCTAAGATTCGTTAGAAAAGTCCATTTAAGGATGATAGTTTTCATTTTATAGTTAGGGGAAATTAGGCATTATACTACTGTTTTATCAGTAAAAGTTACTAACGTTGGGATAAATGACTATGAACTTTGCGTACAACTTTTGTATTTCCCTTCTTTTATCAATATCTTTAGGACTATGGTAGAAATAGGTAATTAATTGGATAACATTTAATAATACCGGGAGGAGAAATTTAAAAAAATGTTGCTAAGTAAAGGTTAATGTACTTTAAATACATTATTTTCAACAAAAGAATGTACAATATCTAATATGTTCTCGGCCACTCCCATAAAAGCAAAAAGGGTTTATAGTATGTAATCTACTTTTAATCATTATTAAGTGTCAGTAGCTGAGGTGAACTTTTGCGCAAATATGTATATGCAGAAAATAAAATTGCAGAGAACCGAATTTAGCTACGATATTTATAACTGATTTAGTCAAAGCCGAGAGATTCTATACTTAGTTGGTATTATATTGTATGAAAGGGGCGCAGGCGAACTAAACCAGATTCATAATCATAGTGAAGCTAGCGATGAGGACCAATTTAAAAATGGCGCCAATAATAAATGCAATGTTAAGTCTAGCTAAAAAAAAGTAATCTGATGAGGCATGCACGGAACGTGGTTGTCACATTATTTACCTACATTCAGTAGGTATATAGGAATCTAATCAGTAAAAAATCCTGGCTGGGTGGGTCGCTGGCTGGTCACTTTATTGCACACATCATACGTTATCATTTTTACCAAACACCAAAGTATACTCTAACACGGATGTACAATAATTATGGAACATTAAGAATTGCAAGAAATTACTT
>JAQGAH010000333.1:0-47591 GCA_034696885.1 Lepidocyrtus paradoxus | reverse complement strand
GTAATTTTAATTGAACCAGCATAGGTTAAATGGTTGTCAAGGTTATGTGTGTAATGGCATTTGGTCAGGTATGTTAAATTTCCCATACTGTATCCGGTCGCAAGTTTGTATAGCTGTTGATGGCTAGTTGTTTGATTTTTTTAATGAAAAACATGATCTTCGGCTCGGGTATGAAGCTATAATATTAGAATTTTTATTTTTTATAAATTATATTTGCTACTAATATATGATTATGTCAATTACAGTTAGTTTATTAAGTGGCAAACTGCATGTAAGGTTGACTTTTAGCATTTATTTATGTAGCCACAAAAAAAAAGTAAGAAACAAGCAACATGCTTTGCGTTCAAGTAGTTTTATGACAGTATGTTAATAATTTTAACCAACATTCTCGATGTCTCTTGAAATGGGATTCCCCATTACCCGTTTTATTCTAATTCGACCGTTGCATTACTAATCAATACAAATGTTGATTTCACAAATGAACAAACTATATTGAAGAAACAAGTTATCTTGATCCAATTAATTATTTTGCATGATAATGGACTCATAAAGGAGAAGGTTGAATTGAATTAAGGTGAACACGTACAAAACAACGTTTTTGTTGAGAACGTTCAGAAATCCCCTCAGATCAGCTTAGTGGATCAATCCTGGTCGATATAACGAGTTTGCCGCAGACATTAGCAAGACAAACTGATTCAATCATATAAAATACTTAATCAATTTTGAGTTTTGAGTTCCAAATATTTGACTTGAGTGGAGAGAGTTTCAGACATTTAAAGTTTTCGCCGTTTTGACCCTGGCTCAGTAGCTTGACCGGTTGTTTCCGCAATGATTCTACACAAAGCAAAGCATGCAGATCACATTAAGTAACGTAGATAATTTCTAGCAGAAAGATTTGATAACTTTAATGGGTTCTAGTATTGTATTGTTTGTATTCATTGGAACCTTCTCAAGCGTTCAATTTCGATGTCCTTTTTGGAGTTATCTTCCTTCAGACTTAATATCAAGGCATCCTTGGTTTCTTCCTCAGTTTTGATTTGGTGATATTTAGCTAAAATCTCTTCATGGTCCTTGCTATAAAAATAGTTAAAATTAAAGACACTCTCAATTTAGAATTCATGAATGAATGAAGCACTTTACTTACACGAGTGTTTGATGAAGCGTGCCTTTCATTGACTCATACTCTTCATCCTCCTCTTCCTCAATGGCTTCCTGAATAGGATGAAGAGTCGATTTTGGTCTTTGGGGATGTATCGGCGTTGTGCCCTTTTGTGGCACATGCGTTCTGCAGACAGGGCAACGCTTTTGCCTAAAAAAGAGTGGGGTAAAGTGAGAAAGTCAAGTTAAAGCCTTCAGTAATTAATTATCTGTAGTGTAAAGTTTAATTAGTGTGCTGCATGGGTCACATCGTGACTTACCCAGGCAAGCTCTCGAACCACTTATTCAAACACACTCTGTGGTACAAGTGTCCACATAGTGTAGCCAGAACGTCAACTTCTTGGGCATCCACTTCCGGTAAGGATCGTCTCCCTTCTGAGCCGCTGGACTCGGAATGTGGTGACGGTGAGGCTAGACTCTCCAGGCAAATTTGGCACTGGAAATACAGATCTGAAAGGTTCTCGCTGCCCATATTTGTATGCTTCCTATTTGATGAAACACTGGGGTAAGATGATAATCTAAGGAAAAATTGAGAGGCAAAGTAGTGCGGACAAAAACTAGTTAATCTCTCATTTAGCTAAATATTCTGCTTTCTTCTGGTATCCATTTATGCAATGTGTACGAAAAACATGATCTTCGGCTCGGGAGATAGCTATTGGGATTTTATGAAGCTATAATATTAGGATTTTTATTTTTTATATGTTTCGTTAGCAATGCTACTGTCTTGGATATTTTAATGATGTGCCAACAGGTATAGACCTGCTAAAAAGCTATATAAAGCTAATTGAATGGATATGAAAGATGGATGACAAATATGAAGACTTTCATGAATATTTTATAAGAATCATAAAATCAAAAATTTATTTTCTCAAATTATGCTTGGCTTGGATAGATCACAGCCTATAGTTAAACATATTGATTAAAAATTATCCGTAAATGACAGAACGTCCAAGGACTGGAACTCCGAATCCATAAGCAGCGACAACTCCTGGACGAGGAGCAGCTATTGGCTCTGGATTGGCAACAGCGGACATGATGATGCAGGTGGCGACGAGGAGGAGGACAGCGAACTGTAAAATCAAAAAGATTGTGATTATTTCTGAACTTTTAACTGGCTAGCTTCAGTTCAGTTAAGATTCAGTTGAAAACTTACAAGCTTGAACATTTTGAAGGTTGGTTTGGTTTGTGGGGTTCCACAGAAATTGTTAGAGGATTGAATGTTTGGAAGGTGAGAGCGAACTGATGATTTGTCCAGTCTCAACCTCACCTATTTATACTAAAACTACAAAAATTCGTTGCAAATTGTCAATGTCTTATTGATACCTTTCTTAACAAGGTTTACTAATTACTGTATACACATTGCCATGTGATTGTTTTTTATTGCGGAAACCGCTCTCGTGCCTCGTAAAGATGCCAATAAACTCAGCAGGCGAGTTGCTCCTTTGTAACGCGTAGGTAAAAAAAAACTTGAAAAAAAGTTACGTAATTTAAGTATCCACTTCAGTACAAATTACATCATAGTAAGAAAATCGTATACTTTTGTCCACAATGGATCATGCTGGAAATAACCCTTAATGACTGCAAATGTCATTCTTAGCACGAAAAGTAAGCACACTTACCAAGGCTATCTAACATTCGCAAATACACCATCCCCGTCTTCCTTCTGAACCTCGGTTGAAGAGCGAACCAGCAAACCTACTGCTAATGCTAATCCTTATGTACATTAAAACGATCAATAAAATGAGGAAGTCTCAACTGCCGTAACATACCTACCTCTCGCATCTGACATCTATACACTGCCCTCAAATTCGCAAATAATTCCTTTAAAAGTATTAAAAGACATATCATATGAATTCCTTTATCACACCAAAAAAATTATGTTATATATATTACAGTATGCTATTATTTCATCATAAATTATGCACTTTTAGTTCCAGCCAAATTGTAAATTCAATACAGATTTTTTTTGATGAAGAAGTTATTTTATCATTTGTAAGGAACAAAAATGTACTACTATACATACTTATTGTAAAATATTAAACGTAAATATGCATTTTCATTGTGCTTTCATAAGTTATGTGTGAAGGAAATGGATATTAGTCAAGCGGAAAAACAATTCTAGAGAAATTTTGTCGCTAAAATGAAGAGTGTTTTGGGCTGGCTGCAATTGATGAGCTTTTGAATGGGATAGGTAGTTTAGTAAAAGGCTGAACTATTTTGAATATGAATTCAGTATGAAATTTCGTTGGCTTACTTTTTGTTTTCTGAAGACATTACTATTTGATTTTTTTTAATGAAAAACAGAAATTTCGGCTCGGGTGATGGCTATGGCTATTGTGACTGTCCTTCCTTTGGGTGTCGGGTTTCAAGTGAGATGCGAAATGATGGTTGAGCAGCTCTGAGCCCACAGCCCAAAAAAAAAAGCTAAACAGGTAAACCCAATTTAAGAAATGGACAAGGCTTTGATTGAAATTGATGTTCATTTACTAAATTATTAACTCTTCATACAACCATTGGCAAAGGTTCATCAAATCCAAAGGACTGTCCGTTAAACGTGGCCAAGTTGCAATCCAGAAGCTTGTTCACATCGCCCCGATCCAATTGGTGGACAGAAGATTACAGACATCCTGATTCTATTTTCCCTAATGCAAATATTGGCATTAAAAACAAATTGAATTAAGTAGAGAACTTTCTCGTCGAAAATGGTCGTGTAAAAGGGTTCGAAATTGAAATGATGTAATTGAAAAAACAACCTTGTCTACAATTTACTAGGATTGCCACTACCAACATATGCTGGTACGTTCTAATCACAATTGGAGAACCATAACATGTAGCATGTCCATTAGAGACTTCACCTTTTTTTCTTGAAAGTTCAAAAAAGATTTATTTTTATCTTGTTTTTCAATTAAGTAGAGTAATGGTACTTGTAATCCATTAAAGTGCACGCGGTAGGGTGTTCAAAGCCAAGAAAATGTTTTTCCCTAAAGAAACTACCTGCTTGTTTGTTTTTTAACCTTCACGTACGCAGTATGAATCTGAAATGACATCAACAAACAATTAAGATAGCAGCAATTCCCGGAAAACACACGCACAACGTATGACGCATGAAATCAGCTTGTGAAGGGTTGATTAACCCAATAATTTCGTAACACGAGGAATATGAAAACAACATCATAATTTCTGTATACCTACGATTGATAGGTGAATACATGAACAGGAGCAAAATTATTAACTGAAGCATTTGCCTAAATCCGGTATTTTTTTATTTATCACGTCATATCATCAACTCATCATCATCACCCCCTATCATTAACAATCTAATTGTGCAACAAATTCCCAGAGTATTCCCCGGCTATTCCCTCAGCTTGACATCTAATATTTCATTATTATACGCGCGCGCTAATAAAATCGCATATTTTTTTACTCTTTACAGCCAAACAAAAAGGATTGTATGCTTAATGTTTCGGTAGCCATCCATATGTACAAATTAATTAGTCAGTTTCTTATTTCTTCATCTGAAATCCCCTTTTCATCTTCGTGATTTACTTTTCACAGTCGGCAAATACATCATCGTTCAAAATCAAGATAAGGTTTCTGAGTCCAAACTAGCGCAAAAGTCCAGCTCAAGCTGTTTACGATAATCATGCTCAGAATCATACTCTTCACGCTTCGGCGACTTGCTCCTCTCACGTCTAATTGTAGGTAGCTGAATACTTAGACCCCCTCACTATTCGCTTTTAGAAAACCAGGCGGAATAGTTGCTGAAGAAAGATCACGTTTTTTGACGTCGACCAACCAGCAAAAACAAATTCTCCAGTTTTCTCAAACAAAACATGTAATTATAGAAGCATTCCAGCAATACACATTTCCCTACCTTTTTTTAACACGTTCTGATAATGCTCAATACACAATTAATTACTTTCATCTGTGCTCCGAATACCTGAAAAATGCTGGTTTGGCAAAAATATCCATGATAGTGATGTGATAATGAGGAGAATGGTCCGAGTTGCTAACCTCTCTTATCATTTTTATCATCAATCCTAATCATATATAAGTTACAAGGCAAGCTGCGTAACCCTGCAGTTTCATACATTCAGCCTGAGTGGAAAGTTTTCAAAATAGATGCTGTCGGGTTGAGTTTCAGGATTTTGAAAACTGGATGAACATGTCAGGTAGATTACTATGATCAAGACTTTGATAATCACCGGGCGAAAAATAAAATATTAAAAAAGGGTAAAGAAAGGTAAAGTGTAAGTAGTCAGTGGGATGATATGGACTTGCTACTGATGTGTCGCAAATTATCTCCCCTGATAATAAACTTACATATGGGGTAGTTCTAGTGAACAATATTAATCATTTCCTGAAAGTCGAACCCAACAAGTTTCCCTTGTTTTATTAAGGCAATTTTCCACATTCAATTTAAATAATGGGACAACCGGGCTGCTGCATTGTTTTTTCAGTCAGAGCGAGAAGAGGAAGGAAGGAGGCAGTGTAAGAAATAAGTGTAGCGTTTTTTAAAAGGTTTTTGTTAGCGGTTTTAGTGTTAATGAGTTTTTCATGCATTTAACGAAAGGAGCTTTATGCAATTTTCGTCTATCCACGGTTGTGGTGATGTTTGTTATGTTCGCCTTCCAAATATTGGAAGCTGACGCAGAAACAGATTATCAATGGACAGCTCGCTCCCTCCACAATAGTTTCCGGTGGAAGCACTACGCCAAGCCGTTGCAGTCAAATGAAGAGGTAGACAATTTAGTTTGGTTTTTAAACCAAAAGGTTTGATTTTAATGATGTTTATGATCGTGATTCTCTTACATTAGCTGCATAGAAGGGCTGTGAAATGTGCGGAGTATTACGTGGAGCTTAATTCCATTGACCACAGTTGCCCCTATGTTCAATCCGCTGGTGAAAATATACATGGAAACTGGGGAGGCCGACCTTCCAACAAGAAAATTGTCAACCGCTCAATAAGTAATTGGTACTCTGAGGAAACTCTCTACAACTACAATGGTCGTCAAAGGGGGACTGGACACTTTACTCAAATGGTCTGGAGAGCCAGTCGAAAGTTTGGATTTGGTATTGCTAGAAAAGGACATATGACCGTAGTGGTGTCCCTCTATTACCCTGCGGGAAATTACCTCGGGGAATATAATAAGAACGTCTGGAGACCTTCAGATCGGTAAAATCGTATTCAATGACTTAAGCAGGATCTCATGGAATGGAGACTATATGAATTTCAAAATTGTACAAAGTAATGTATAGAAAAATTAGCGAATAAATCAATAATTTATTTTGCAATTCCTCACTTATCACAGTCATTTCATTTTAATTACATAAATACAATCAAAGATAATGATGCTCTACGTAGACATCCATTGTTTCCTGTTGACATTCGCCAGAGCATTCGTAACTTCATTTTACAGTTTTCTTACATGACCTATACTGGTTTATTACGCCTAAATAGATAAGCAAAAGTAGGGAGGCTGTGCTAAGATCGGTCAACCATAATCATTTATTTGTGAAGAGGGAGTAGCCCATGTTAGTTATCGTTGATAATCTAAACTTGAGTTTCTTAATGCATGACATCCTTATCACATTTTGTTTACTCAAAACACCTTGTTTTACATGATTTGTTTAATGTAGATTTAATCATATCGATATAGCTTAATTTATAGCCCCAACTATAATTTTTAACTAACAGCAAGAATTCTTCTCAGAGCCGAAATTAGTGCAGTAGTTGATAACGAGTTACCCCCATCATCGTCAAAGCTTCCAGTACCATTGTTGGAAGCTGAGTTTGGAGGAAATACATTATCCTTAAATTGCCCCAGAACATTCCCATGTGGGGAATAGAGTCCACATCCTACAGCGATATTACCTTCACGACCCAGTCCAAACCCATAGTCCGTACTACTTTTCCACACCATTTGAGAGAAGTGTCCAGTTGCTGGTTGAAACTCCCCATCATAATTATGAAGAGGCTCCTCAGAATACCAACTGGAGGAGGAACTCCTGGCTACCTGCTCATTTGTCGGGGAACCACCAGCCTGAAGCCAGAGATTCTCTCCAGCTCCATCCTTATAAGGGCAAGAATGGTCGATGGTCCGACGCGCTGCATAGTATTCAGCGCAACGGACAGCCTTGTCGTTTAACTATATGAATATTTAGCATTTAGTTGCCCAATTATTTTTTCTAATTTAAAAAATCATATTGGTAATTGCAGCTAAATATATTTAATGTCTCACATCTTCACTGATTGCTAAAGGATGAACCGTATGAACTTGTCTACGGTCATTATGTAATTGTAGAGAAATTAACTGATATTCTAAAGAATGGAAAAAAATCATCAACTTATTTATCGGTCTTTCTAAAACTTTTCTAAACTTTTTAAATTCAAACAATTTGTTTACCTTCTTGACATTCCACACTGATTAGGATGGACAAGGCAATGAACAGAAGTAAAGAAGTCCTTTTTTGAAGGTCCATTTCTAACGAGTTACAAATGTTAAACCTAACCCAACAGAAACAATTTTAGCTGTGTTGGCTAGAAAAGTTAATTCTTAACTGCCTTACAATACAAATTGTATCAAGAGTATTTAAGCAAGTTCCAAGAGAAGTTGAAGTGGATAGATGTGCCCACTCCACCGAAAAGAATTGTACAAATATGAAGGCAGATAATTATAAAAAAATCATAGAAATCCAAATAAAGGGGAGGGGTCGTCAGTTAAGTCTTCAAGTGTGACTTCAAATTTGGCAGCACGTCAGTTTTTTTGGTGCAGGCTGATTAAATATAATATGAACTTTTATTGGCAAATCATCATCTTTATTCTCTAATTAAATTGTTACTTACTAACAATCATCAAATTTTTTCGCGGTATTATAGTTAAACCCTTATCAAAACTTACGCTTTTTTTGTAGAAACTCACACCCCAAGAGAATGGACCTCGCCCCAAGACCAAATCCAAGTATAACAAATACTACAAGCCAGTTCCGAAGTTTAAAGGGTTGCATGTTAGTACCCGAAGGTCCGTCATAAGTTTCTGCCTAATTGGCTTCCAATTGCTTGATAACCTTCTACTGTCGCTGAAACTGCCTCTCACATTTTTCACCAAACCCGATCGTGATATCCTCACTCCATTGGTAATATACAAATATTCCAATGACTGTCCATCTTCATGTTTCTCGTGACGAAGTCGGTCACAAACTTTACCCGACTGCTGGGAAACCGTTTTATAAGCTGTTTTCTGCTAAAGGGCCTCCCCATGAAAGCATTCCTTTGAAGTTGAGCTGTCGTCATTGGGATAGCTTGAAAATGCTTTAGTTTCATGGGAATTAGGAATACCTGTGACAAAGCAAAGAAAATAATTTTTCTCTCGAAGCTCACTCCCACCACGCTAAGGTTCCCAGAATGTGATCCTAAGCTGAGCTGATGAATCCATGAAGATTCGTCATAGGGGTTATTTGAGATTTAAATACAAGTTTTGTTCACACTTGAAAAAGGTGACCAATGTCAAATTGACAGGTTTTGATTAATCCCGGAGTGAACACATTAGCTTAACACGGAGTTGCTTGTGATGGCTGTTGAAGATCCTTCAAACAATATGCCCATGAGGATAAAAATTATAATATTGGAGTGGAATGTCGTTAGTAGTTGAAAATAGGTGGAAGGGGAGGCTACTTTGTTTTGCATATTCATATTCAAAGCGTTTTTGCGGCCATTTTGATACAGCATGCTTTGGTGGAGAACAGCTATCTAATGTTGCACTCAAAATACATAAAAAACACTTCATTTTTCCCGGAGACACCGGCATTTTATTGATCCTGTAAAGTACATTTACCAGCTTTATTACTAACCAGGAATATGAAGTTATCGGATGATGATATGATATTATCTTTTCCAGCCAACTGATTAGGCTTTATAGATTAGGCTTGTTTGCTTTTTATAGTATAAAACAATCTGTCGTGGACGAAAATTGATTTGCGCATTCAGACTCCAACCCAACAAATCGTAGGAAAACCGAATCACACTAGTTGACGCATTTTTTGGCAAAACAGCGATTGCAAAAAATTAAGAAGGAAACTCGACAATGGATAACTTCCACCTTGTTGTGGGCAGCACAGGTTTGTCTGAATTTTGATAATTTTAGATTTGACTTGAGTGTTTGTAAATATTTGAAGGATTTCATAAAAATGTTTTAACTGTTCAAATAGAAATATTAATTCTTTACCAGTTTCGTTATCATACATATAGTCAATTTTAATAAATATTCGCCTGACTTAACTGTAAGAACTTGATAAATTGTAAGCGTAATGTTTTTAATAATTGCTCAGATTGCCCCATCAATACTCTCGCTTTAACCATCGGCTCATCCACGGTTATGAGTAATGAATGGTCTACACTGGCAATGGGGCTGAACATTGGAAGCGAACATATTAGAAGGCTTAGGGACGATCGGCTCCTTAACAAAATCACTAATAAGGACATAATCTCGGAGGTGCTCGAGTTGTGGGTGGGGAAGCTTGGGAGTAGTTCAACCCTGGATAAACTGCTCAATGTCGTAGAAGGACAATGTGGGGCAAATGATGCTGGAGGTGAGTATACGAGTTCCAATTTTTCATCTACAAAACCTATCCATATGCAAACTATCTCCGTTCTTCACAGAATCCCTCCGGCTCCACTTTCGTTTACCGTGTAAAGCAGCAGACGACAATCAATCCATCGATTGGGATAACATTCCTCCTGCATTTCAAAATCGAATAACTGAAACTTTCCAAAAGTTCTTCCCTACTTTGAAGTTCTTGGAGAATTTGCCAAACTTGAAAGGGCCATGGCTGATAAATTTAATGACTGGGAAAAAACCTCCACTCTTTGTTCATCCATTCCCTGATATGCAATGCTACTACATTAATCGGACCCTCATTACAAGAAACATCATTTCAAAAAAGATTTTTGAGCAAGACTCGTCAGCCATTTTCCTATTCACAGGACTGGATCCATCCGAATTGAGTACGTTGGCTGGGAACAAGCTCACTGGGACCTCAAGCGCCAAACTCCGCTATTCTTCCAACGACGTCAAGTTTATGATTTTGGACCGAGCTAATCACTTTGCGAAGATTTGCGAGAAGGCCAGTGAGCCAGTTCATTTGCTTAGGAGAGAGACTGACGGGAGGCTGCGGTGGATCAGGTCGAGCGGAAAGATGTGCGATTTGCAGAGATGCGTTGACCAGTCGCAAGATGAGTTTGACGAAGCGTCGTTTTGCAGACATTTAGATTCCCAAACAACTTCTGTGCTGATTTGCGACAGCCCGGGCATGGGAAAATCCGTCCTCCTGGCGCAGATTGGAGCCGCGCTCGACCAGCTCCACCCTGACAGGACGGTGTTATTTGTTGTGTTTACCGAGTTCATGAAACAAATCAAGTCCATTGAAATGAACGATGAGGTTAAGATGATTGAAGTTGCACTGCAAAAATTGACCGGGGAGCCAGTCAAAATAAATTTAGATGAAACAGCATCCGTCACGTTTGAACTGCTACTCGACGGCTTTGATGAATTGGACTCGGTGGACTACAAACAGGCACGGTCAATACTGAGAAACATCTCAGTTTCATTCAAATCCACCAGACTCTGGGCCACCTCCCGCCCTCACCTGATGGAGGAATTGGAAGCTAGCCTAACCGTACTTGGCTACAACATTCGCCCTTTTGATGAGCAAGATCAGGTTCAGTTCTTGTCCTCTTTCTGGTCACGCAAGGAGAAATTGGATAAAGGAAGAAGTAGACTGTTTGCACGAAAGTGTCTGGAATCTTTAAAGTCAAAGATGAACTCGCATTCCCAAGATATCGCCGGAATCCCCCTACAGTGCCTGTTGATTGGGGAGGTTTACGAGGACGATGCGGTAGACTACGCAAGGTTGGGGAATGAGAATGAACCAATGATTGGGATTGACATCGGAACGATCACAGATTTGTATCGGCGCTTGATAAGGAAGAAAATTGATAAGTACGAGTCCATGAATGGGAAGTTGGAAGAGGACGAGTTGATGGGCATCCATGCACGACTTGGTTTAAAACTATTGTTTCCTGACAAAATGAAAGCACTCAAATTGGGACCTATTCCGAGTGTTGCTGAACTGTTCAAGGTCGGGATTATTGTCAAATCTTCGGGTGTAGAATCATCGTACGCATTTCTGCACAGGACCTTTGCGGAGTATTTTGTTGCTTGGTTTGTTGTGGATAAAATGGGGATGGATGGGGAGTGGACAGAGGAGATGAATGGGTTTTTTCATCGTTGTGTTTTGGGGTGTCGGGATACTGAATACTACTCTTACGTTAAAAGAGATTACTTAAAGTCTTTCGAATTTGACTCCCCAGTGATCTGCTACTTCCTCAACTCCTCCATTACGGACCTCATAGTTGGAAAGAATCCTCCTCATCTCAGTTCTCAATTAGATACGGAGAGTCCCGAGCTCATGGATAAAATTGCTCATGCCTGCGCGTACGCCGACCTCGTGCATATATTCAAACTATGCCATGTCCGCTACGAATCTGAGGAGTCCTACAAACGCAAAATATTTACAGAACGTTTCCTCGTCCACTCCATTCAACATTCCAGTTTAGAGCTAGTGAAGCCCGTAGTAACTCAGCTTGAAAATCTCGATAGGTTCAGCATGGAAGTGAAGGGTGAGGCGCTTCGCACTGCGGTCAAGTTTGGAAAGTTTCCTATCGTGGAATTTCTGATCAAGGAAAAGAAGGCACGCGGGATGGTGGAGGATTTGAGTTATGGGGCAGAGGAATTGGTGCATTGGTGTATTTATGAATCTGTTGATCGTTCTGATGAAGAAATAAAAAGCAGAATCCAGGTATTTCGAATGCTCATTCGGATCAATGTATCCCTGCTGAACGGTGAAGTTAATGGGAGACCACCCCTCTTATTTGAAGACGTCCATGTAAAACTGCTGATCGAACTTGTCCAGAGTGGGGCTGATGTATTTGCCGTAGATAAATACGGCACATTTTTGCATTTGTTAGGTGGCCGAATTTTGTCCAGCAGCGACTACCACATCCTTGTGATGAGCATTCCGGACGAGAGCCTTCGACAGTTGGTTCACATGAAGGGAGGAAAGAAGGGACGCACCCCACTTACTAGTGCCCTCAAACTGATTGATCCTGCCTCAGAGACTCTGGACGTGTTCCACCGCGTGGGTGCTGACTTTAACTATACCGATCCCGAAGGGTCATCCGTGTTGGAAGTGGCAATTGCATATAGGCGAAGTGCAGTAACAATTCAAAAGATAATCCAACTCGGGGATATCAATGTGTTGGAACAGGCAGTTAAATTTTCGTTTTATAGGGTCGGATTTGGAAAAAAAAATTACCACGGATAACTGAGGTAAAGGTTGGGGTAAAGGTTCACTGGAAGAACGGCGCAAGTAAGATTATTTCAAAATTGAGCATCCAACTATGCATATATTTGTTTCTTGCTCTTGACCCGTCATTACATAATATGAAAAAGTAAATTGTATTATCATTCTTTAGATCATTTTTAACTATCATCTTAAATTAGTCAATTGTTAATAATAAAAATAATATAAGTACAAATTAAATAAATCAAAATGAATAATAAATGCCGTATTGGTAATAATTTGTCGAATAACATAATAGAATCATAATAAAATTTACTTTTTCATATTGTGTAATGACGGGTCAAGGGCGAGAAACAAATATATGCATAGTTGGATGTTCAATTTTGAAATAATCTTAAGGCGCCATTCTTACCTTGTCCACAGGAATTTGGACTTTGAAACTTTTTTGAAAGGCGCCATTCTTACTTGCGCCGCTGTTACCGGATACCGGTAAAGGAACACTAGCCCCATAAAATGTTGGTGTCAATCGACTCGGGGAAAAATTCTAAGCAACTTTTATTCTATCAAAAAATTTGAAAAAAAAAATTCACTTAAAAATTTCAAAAAACTTCGAAATTAATTTGATGAAAAATTTTTGACAAACGAACCCCCCAATTTCTTTATATCAATCGACTCAAAATTGAATTCTGAACAAGTTTCACCCAGTGACCCGACCAAACCTAACCTAACCTTTACCATAACCGAGGTCAAGGCGGTTCAACGACACCAATCTCACCCAGCAAAATTGACCCCCGGAAGAACTAGGGGTCTGTTGGCCAATCCAAACCCCTAACCTAACCATACGATCCCAAACCCACAAATCCAGACCCAACACAATTTAACCTAACCATACAGGCCCAACCTAACCTAACCAAACCAATCCTAATATTAACCTAATATTAACCATGAATACACATATTGAAAACGTTAATCATCAGCCTGTACACAGTTTTCAGTTTTAACCTACCTAACCATAAACATCAACTACACTATTATAAACGTGTCTCCCTGCCTTATCCCAAACATGATCTACTCATGGAGATTGGTCAAAAAACACATTTTCATACTGTTTTAGAATTTGACGTGGTTAGGTTTTCCGGGATGATATTGATGTGGTTGGAACCGCTTCAATCTCAGCTATCCAGTGGTATAATTTACAAATACGACCCCATAAAATAAAACCAAACTGAATAGGCTAACGCAGTTTCCAATACGCAAATGTCACCTTCTCTGAACCGACGTACCAACCTCTTACACATTGCTGCAGAGTGGCATAATGCAGAGGCCGTGGAATTGCTTGTAGACGAATATCGGATTGACGTGAATTCAAAAGATGAGCGAGGGCATACACCATTGGACCGATTAATCGAAAGCAGGGAACGTGGGGACCGGTTGGCCACCGGATGGGCACTAAAGAATCGGGGCGGTCGGTTTAATGAAAAGTCGTTGATCGTTGCTGTAACCAATCGCAACGAGCCATCTGTCCGTTTATTAATCGCATTTGGAGTTGATGTGAACGGGAGGGACGAGAACGGGGATACCGCTCTCCATAAGGCTTTGAAACCTGAGGACGAGTACTCCCTACGTGAATTCAACATAGTCCAGCTCCTCGTACAGAATGGCGCTGACGTTACAGCGCTGAACAAGCTGGGCAACACCCCATTTCACACTGCCTTGCAAAATGAAAATTTGGACTCTTCAATTTTTCTACTGCTCAAATCAAAAATGGACGAGACTGGTAGCTGGACACCGTCCCTTCTCAAACTTGCGCGAAAACGTATGTCTGATTGAGGATGACGGGGATTTTGCGGTTCACGCCGCAGCCCATCGAGGGCACCTCAAAGCCATGCAGTTTCATGATTTGTCATGGGAAAAACAATTCAATCTGTTTTTAAAGCTGAATTAATAAAATATTTATCAAAAATTTCCAGTTTCAATACACCTCCATCAAAAATCAAAAGCCGTCCACTTGAAGATCATGCGAAATTAGCAAATTAGCAAAATTCAGACTAAAACAATTTCACAGTTTATTAAAATAAGCAAGTATTTATGCTTGCATTTATCCATTAATTTATCATTATAAATACGTTAAATAAAATCAGAAAATTCAGCAACATTTGCAGTGTTCGTTTGCATAGTCATTAAATAGACGGAGGATGAGAACATACCTAATCAAAGTTAAAACAACTTTTATCGATTTCCACTCTTCTCACCTCCTTATCCACTCGAGTAAATTATTGTCGACATTTCATCCATCTCTCTTATCCTCCCAACAGATAAATTGCATATATACCTACTTATACGACAAAATGAATTACGGTTTAATTGTGAAGAATAGCGTTGTTGAAAGATAGGCAAGGAATGTTCATCCAACTTTCTCACAAAAAAAAACATTTCGCGATTGCTTCTTACCCTCTCGCTCACTTTTTCCTTCAAATTCTTTTCGCAAATACATTAAAACATTTACTTCACCCAACAACATCTTCAGTCAAATCAATATCTGTACAAATCCGCATTTTAAGAAACTCTCCGTAATTATGTACAAACATGAAATGCACACGCCCCTCCTAAAAAGCCTCAAGTAAAACCAACAATTTCCCTCTGAAATACTCTTTTTTGCCCATGGTGCCCTTTCACTTTCAACTAAAACAATAACAACTCTGCCGACAACAGTCTGAATCTGAATTGAATAGTCAAAAGTCAATTTTAGAGCTACTCATGTTCTTCCCTTTTCATTCATGTCATGTCAGCGACTTCTGAAATGAAATGACATGTTTATATACACACCCACACCCATATTTTTCTTTCTACCGTATCATCATCATCGTTATCCATCAACATCATCAGCATCATCTTCCATAAACTTTCTTAAAGAAATTCACTCAAGCCAAGCAAGCTTTAGGTCCAAGAAACAAAAAAATCTTAAGAGGGAGGATTTAATAAACAAGTCAATTTCGATCATCATTTGTACATCAAGTGGAGTTAAAATGTCGGGGAGAATGATCCGTGTAGTACATATCTTTAATGGTATTCTCATTTAACTCTGTTTACCCGAAAAAACCGACACTGACTAAACTTTTTACATGAAAAAAAAATCATGCTGATCCCGATGAGGATGAGCTGTTGGAGGAAAATAACATCTGCGTTTGCGATCTTTTAAAAGAAACGTATATGCTCAGACATAAGCTGTCTCTGTCTTCCCGTTTTCTATTCAAACTATAACGGTAAACTAGGCATAGATAAGTAAGTTGATGATGATTACTACGAGAATGAGATGAAATGGAAACGTGAAACTCAATAGTCCATGAGAGAGCTGTAGAAAGAGAAATGGATAACATAAAGAGGGAAGCGTATTACGCATCCTTTAAGTTCCCGTCAGATAAAATAGGTATATATGGACAGGGGAAGAGGAAAAAAAATATGTATGCTCGAAAATTTATGTGAATCCGGTTTTTTTTCTCCCGAGTTTTTTTTGAAGAAGTGTCAAGAGGCTCATGTCATGAAAATATTCCAAACCACAAAGAAACTGCGAACTGTAAGTTTTTTTCTCGTTGGTTTCCACTGGGTAGTTATATAGGGATGTACCTAGTTTAGAAACTTGTATAAGTTGAACAAGCAAGTTGAGTATGTATGTGAGAATGAAGTCAGAGTTGTAAAAAAAGTGCGAAATGTCTTTCTCGCTCGTTTCACCCTTCTCGTCACAGAGAAATCCATGGGAAATCTTGTTTTTTGCTTGAAGTCAAATCGAAGAAAAAAGTATTCCAAATGGGAACTGTTTAAATAAATGTCATGCCGTTATGCAAGCTAAGGGACTTTCATGGAAAGGGTAGAAAGGGTCTTGGCTATGAAATGATGGGACAAAAAGTGACCAGACAACTGTTCCCACGTTCCTTTTAATTACAGAGAAACAATTGAAGAAAACTTTTTTGGAGACAAGACTTCGACGTTCATATGTTTTCTTTTTGGTATGTTAATTTGGTTTAAATGCTTAAGATTGTCAGATCATATGATTTTGGGTCATAAGAAAATGTATCGCAGGCAAAATCAAGTAGTTGCAAAGATCCAATCTGCAATCGTAAGTCAACTTACCAAAATAAGAAAAAATAACTTTTCTTGGTTGTTCCAGTAAACTTTCAAATTACAATAGATAAAGCAAAACCAAAGAAATTCACCGGAAATGCCACTCACACACCATGTTCAACCACAGAGGAAGTACATACTTCATAGATATCCCATATTAAGTTTATTTTCGTCTTTGTCAAGAAAAGGATGAAAGACAATTGGATCATATTGAGAACACGGGACATCATCTCTGAAACGCGATTATACCTAATTCATGCAAACGAGCACTTGTCTCCAAGTTCTAGCGTAAGCACACACGCAGCTCAGCCATCATCCGGCATCCATTGTAAGTATTCATTAACATTTTTTATGAAACCGGAACATTTTAACATTAAGATTTGATTCTGTCAGAAGTACATCCTTTCTCCTGTTAGATCAGAGATGATAGTTAGTTGCTTACATCATCATACTCCAATTTCCAACCAAGAAACAATATGACAAATACTGCCATTCACTTCCTCCTCCCTCCCCATCCTATCAATCCATCTCGCCTTTTTTTAATTGACAATCTAATTAGGTAAAAGCGTTGAATATGCCAATGATTATTTGTCATCATCATTTAACATCATGACCATCTTGTTCCAAGATCAGCAATATTTTTTTATAAATTGCTCTTCACTCCTTCTCATCCCTTCCCATTTTTCATCAGAAATATCAATTTTTACATAAAGTAGCATCATCATAAGTATTCCCATCATATCGTTATTTGCATTTTAGGCATATCCATCTCTTTTGTCACTTCTGCCATTCCGCATGTTTTTCCTTCAGTGGTGACATGTTTAGCAGTAAATGCTCACGTCATGTCTTTTTGAGCGTCACGTTCGCCGAGTTCAAGAAGTGAAATGACGCTGCCATTTGGATTGGCGTTTGCCTTGAGTCTTTTTATGCCGTATTGAGTGGCACTGGCGGTCTCCTTTCCCCGCTTTGAAGGGAACTCATGAAAAAGTTATTTATGGATTCGGATGGGCTTTTAATATCCCCATTTCCTTAGTTTATTACACTTTCCCCGTATCATTTACTCCCCTTCTAAATAAATAGTTCATTCAATACTGCTCATCCAGCTATTACGCTTGGGATGATGATGAGATGATGATGACTCTCATGTCATTTTTATTTGTTTGTTTGTGGCTGGATCTCCTTTATCCACTGCCCGACAGACGGAATAGAAATGGATTTTCGGTTTTCTTCCTCCGTCCCAAATTAAATGGAGATTTCCTCATGTGATAATAAATTAGGAGATTTAAGTATTTTTTAAAGTCTCCACCTCCTCGTATTTTTTTTGAAACTGCTACTAATATTCAGATTGAAATTGAAGCAGCACATCCCGATTTTGTCTTTCTTGACTGGATTGACTTGACTTTTTTCTATTCTGGAGTGGGTCTAGTACTGCGGGTGCGGGTTGAGAAGAAAAGAGGGAAGTACTACATGGTGAAATGTGACACTTTGTTCCGCTCGACGGACTGAAATTTAATGAGTTCTTTCGTTGTCCTAATGAGGTCAAGAGTCAAGTCACTCTCATATTGAACCACATATCCAAGTATAGTATACGAGTATTATACATACTTTCCGCTAAGGATAAGAAACCGTAACGTTACTGTCAGTCACTATTTTATGATGAATGCTTTTTTTTTTAAATCTCAGAGAAAAGTCCGCCTTACTTACATTACTAAAACATAAATAAAACAACAAATACCTTCTCAAGAAGAAATGAATATAATACCTTCTCATGTAGAGGCTTTTTACATTTTATTGCAAACCGCAAGAGAAAAATGGGGGAGGGAACAAGTTTCTTCTTTCGGATGGGATCAGTAAGAAGGGTATAGTCACAGCAGGGGAAGAAAAACGAATCTACATTGTCGGCTCTTGTGTTCCGTTGGTTTTGAAGGGCTGAAATCAAAATGTACTTGCAGTACTGTACTTTGAAAGCAGGCTTTATATTTAAATTAATTTTAAAATTATAAAATATTTGTTATTTTTACTTAACATATCTACCTATGACCTAGGTTAGTAAAATATGCTTTTGATAGGCTTTGTCTATATTAACGGATGCATAAGTTGAATAGTTTTAGGGTTTTTTTTTCAGAAATTTTGAAATGTTTTTAAAAATGTAGGATTTTATTGAGAACTATCCTATTTCTGATTTATGTTCCAACTGAAGTAGCCATAATTGGAAGAAATCCTGAATCCGCTTCTAATTATCATTTTCATAAATGTGTAGCATCCCTTTTCTATTCACTAGGGTAGTGGGAGTGAGTGGGGAGAATCTAAAACTTTACTTATTTTAATGTTGGGTTACCAGACACGACCACGAAGAAAAAAATTAAGAGTGTCTAGTGTCTCATTAAGCCCTAATATCATTTTAGTTGTGTATGGTCTTGGTTTTGGTTCTGCCCAGGCTGCACTTATTATTTGAGTCTCTCGCCGTCCCACTAATAATTTCTCTAATGAATCCTGTCTACACACAAGAATAAGGAAGAAGGGGGTACATAGCGCAAGTTACATTAGAAAATGATATTCTCTTGGGTAAAACAACGGTTTCGACTTCGACCATGCTTCCTTTCAGCTGCTCCTTAAACTCCTTCGGAACGAAAGAGAAACCCCGGATGAGCTGATTGCATGGAAGAAGAAAAATTAGGAAGACTCTTGGGCATTTCCAGCTCGACAAGCAAATCGTGTTTGTGGGGGTGGATTGTAAAAGAATCGTGCTTACAGAGAAGATTGAATATGTGAAGGAAAGTGAAACAGCAACTTCTCCTTTGTTTTATGCTCAACATTTTAGAAAAAAATGAGGTAAGATGAGACATACTCATTGTCAACCTAGATGACACTTTTTTGAAACCCTTTCCTTCCTCAAGCCATAGGATGTTGTTCCAACAAGCTATTTTTTACTTTGTCAAAGTCAAAACTGTATTCTGTCATGTGTCATGTAGTGTCACCTTGAAGCTATACAGAACAGTACATTTTTTATGCATTGTGCATGAAGGGCTTTCATCTATATGAGTTGGAGCAAATATCCAATACTTGACTTTGTCAATACGAAATAAATGATCATTTTTCACTGGGAAGGTGCGGAATGCAGTCAAGGCGCTGACAATGACATGAAAATAGCTCTTCAAAATATGCCTTTCGAAGAAGAAGGAAAATAATTTATGTATTGAGAATAGTATGTTGGAGTAAATTACATAATTAAACGGCGCTCTTTTATTTTTGGAACAAAGTATCACGACATTCTTGATAGGTTTCCAGCTAGGAATTTTGCTTCCTGTTGAAGACATTCATAAAATAGTACAAACCAATCATCAGTTTTACTATTTCGATTTTAAAATTACAAGGATCTTCATTACCATAAGTATATTACAGAAACAACTCATCTACTCGTAAATACATTCGATTTTGATAAAACTAAGCGCTATATTATAAACGACTGTACTTGTTGGTAACTGGTTAATTTTAAGAACTATTTTTTTCCTTAAAATGTCTATCTATTATGCTAGAGTAAAAAATAACTTTCATCTAATAATATTCGTAAAGATCCTATTTCGTTGTTCTTTTAGTATAGTGTAGTAATAGTTTTAAAAAGGTTAAACATTGAATTATTTATGTACAAAATGTCCGTAAACTATATAGTGTCAACTCATAGTCGATTATTTACAGACTTTACGAGAAAACTGTTCGAATTTTAGTTAATTAACGGTAACAACATTCACTAAAAATTTTACCTTTCTTCCTCATTACCAATACTTGAATGAAAGTGTCTTAAGATTTTAACCATCTCAAATCTTCCAAGCTCCCTCCATCCTCCAAACACTAAAAGCATAGCTGAACCTCTCATGAGCCATATAGCTCGAACTACTCAGCTTCCCATCCTGCACTTGCTCGTCACATTGCAAAACCTAGAAAATAACAATATACAATCTTTAAACATTCACCCAAGACCTCATAAATACTTTTAAATCTAATCTTTCCCAACATCCATCCATTCCAAACATCTCTATCTCGAAAATATATCAGCTTGATCGTAATTTCCGATTATGTGCTCTTAATTGATAACAGATTAGGGCCGACTCAAGATTGGAATTCCATGAATGATATTTTTAAAAAACTTCTTAAGCCATCCTATCCCATCCTAAGCCCAAAGTTACATATATAATCAAGCCATTCCACAGGAGCAGTTTCCCTCTCGCTGAAAATAATTGATGAAAGCTCTCCTCAAATGACTTCCTAATCGATTACAACCTCTGCACACAAATTTAGTGAGAAGGAATTTTCCCAAAAAAATAATCCAACTTCATTCTAAACCCCCAACCCAATCCAAAATGGAACAATTTTCTTTTTCCCGGTCCCACACTATCTTAAATTAACAACTCCAATCCAATGTCCCATCCCATTTTTTTGCAGCTGCCGAAAGGCCCAGTCATAAAAACTAATACCTAACTCATACCTCTCCAACCTCGACAAACATAAATAGAGAAACGTCTAGTTCTGCGAAGGAAATTAAAACAAGATTCATTTTAGATTAGAATTTTAATTAGTCCATAAATTTTCTCTGGGGAAACCTCATGAAATTCATCTCCTCTCTTTAAAAAAAATCCCATAATATGCATTCCCATACCTATACACACGTGTGACATAAATAACTTCAATGCCTCAACCTATCTCTCTAAGCACCCGCCATATTTACGCAAACTACAATAATATTGATGAATGGGAATGAGCAGAGGAACACACAGGGCTAGAAATGGCAAGGGGGAAATCTCATTTACAGGGATTTGGTTTATAACGGCAATATGGCAGTTATTATGATGACACGCTCATTTTAAAACGGGTGACGAGGATGAGGACAAGCCCATGTCAGTGCCAATATGGGAAGTGAAAAAAAGAGTTAATAAGTTTTAGAGGCTTTTGCGGAAGAGTAATGAAATGAAATTGGAGGAAGGGGAAAATTATGAAAGGGAAGTTAACGAAAATCCCATTAACATTAACAAGTCCACTTTTGACTTTTTATCCCTCCTCTCGTCTCCCATTTTTTGGGAGTGATTTAGTTCAAGATTTTTGTAGATATTTCTTTTTCAGGGGAATAAGGAAAGTGGAGAAAATCCTGAAAATCTATTTTTTTTCACGGGGAAAACCAAGAGACTACTGATAAGTGGAAGGAGCAAAGTGATTTCCTGGTATGCACACTCAAACCCGCCCAGAAACTGTTTATCCTGTCACGGAACATGAATCTCTGCGGATTTATGGACGTTGTTAACTCTGCCGTTTTTTTATGAACGTTTTTGTCTCGGGGAATGGAAGTGGCAGTTTTGTAAAAGATGTTTGGCAGTTTATTTACCTAAACATGCCATAGCGTGAGTAATATATAGGTGGGGAGAAGAAGGACAGTTGTGAAAAGTGTTTTTCCTTTGTTTTTTCATTGGAGATGGGTTGAAAATGATTTGAGTTGGGAATGAAAGGGTTTGAAAGATAAATGTAATGATAAAGCTGTGAGGGGATGAGGGAAATATAAAATTTATAAAAAAATGTTATATTTACCTATTCGACTATTACCTGGTATAAAAAGTCAATGTAGCGACTGGCCAACTTGAGGGTTTGGATTTTTGACAGTTTGTCGGATGGCAGGGTGGGAATGATTTTTCGCAAGGCGGAGAATGCTTCGTTTAAGGATTGGGTGCGTTGTCGCTCCCGAACGTTTGCCATGACCCGCTGTTGAGAAGTAAGAAAAAGAGAAAACTTAGTTATAATTGGCAATTTTTTGTTACTTTTGATAGCGGTATGATATAATTTCAATGTTTAATTAAGTGGTTATCAACTAACAGGAAATTTTACCTGATGCTGTAGGTCTTCATAGCTTTGAGCATTCTTCCTTCTCAGCTTCCCTCCCCTACTTCTTTTCTCCCCGTTGGAGCCCCCATTCTCCTGGTTCTTGCGCTTTCTCCCCTTTTTCGTTGTGGTGGTGGAGCTGGCAGCACCTCCATCTTTTTTCTTCTGTTGTCTGCCCTTCCTCCCCCTTTTGCCCTTTCTTGTGTTCTCATCACTTGTAGATAGCAGGATGTCGTTTTCCTCATCTGCATCATCTTCATCTTCGTCGTCCAAGAGGAGTTCGTCGTCTGCCTCGTCTGCATCTACATCACCGATATCCAACTCTCCTGTTGACCCCTCGGGATGATGATGATCACCACCACCCCCACTGCATTCCATTAATATGGCACCCATGCTTGTTGAGGATGACACTGTATTGGTGGAGGACACTCCGGATTGCTGGGACAAGGCTTCATCAGAAGATAAGACTGGAGGGTGCTGTACATGATCCTGATGTTGCTGCTGTTGCTGGTGATGTTGATTATGAGTATTCTCACCAGATGGGAAATAACCACCTCCACCCCCATGCAACAAGTGAGGGTTTTGCGGATTAGGCTGTTGTGGAAGATGATGCTGATGTGTGAGTGGAGGTGGGGGCACTGTTGAGTTGGAATAGTAGTCAAAATATTGAGAGGAGGATGAGCCCGGTGAAGGGGTTGAAACCGGGCTGTTCCTCAGCATCACTTCCGATTTGATCTGATAAGGCACACACCTTCCTCCACTAGTTGGACTGACATTTGGAATAGTTGAGAGCTGGTGTTGGTGGTGGGGATGGTGATGAATGTGGTTATTGTTGTGATTATGGTAGGGAACGTTATTCGAAGCCATGTGCTGCTGACTCCCGTTCATTGTTGAGCTCACAATCGGGCTGGTTGTGGGTATCGATGATGAAGAGGAAGATGACAAAGGTGGCGAATGTTTAATGAATGTGGAGGGAGGGGGTGGGTGATGTTGTTGATGCTGGTTTTGAAGGTATTGATGTTGATGATGATGATGCTGCTGCTGCTGATGTTGATGCTGCAGCATATCCATTGATGAGGAAGTTATCGGATTTGAACTCAAAAGAGTACCGGGATTATAGCCGGCAACACTCATCTTCACCTTTTTTGGAACTTGAAATGGGCTTAATTAGTCAAAAGTCGAAACTCAAAGCACTCTCACAAAGTAAAACAAAAACCTTCACTTTTTCAGCTGCTTCCGGTCCGGTGGTCAAGAAGTAAAAAAGAAGATGTCTTTGTTTATTTTTAAGTTGAAAGGGACTAATTTACACTCTTGGAAATGAATATGCAATGGTAGTAATTTGTCTGTCGGCAAGTCACTGTTTGTTAATATACTCAATACACTCTTCAAGAAATTTTCCCTTTCTTTGGGGCATGTTGAGACGTCACTAAAACTGGTCGCGATATCAATGAATGGTCAATGCGGCTGCGACTGTGTTTCTTTAAGCCTGTGAATGACCATTTGAAGTCCCCTCATCAGTCCCCTTTCCTTCAATATTTACTTTTCCCCCACTTTTTGTTTTGATTTTGCTCATGAGAGTGTTGACACGAAACAAGGATTTCATTCACGTTCACTCACACTCACAACTTTCCTCCTTCCTGCTCCTCTATATTCCCGATAGTGTCCTTTAAAAGCCTTTGAAACTCCTAAAAGTTCGAGAAAAAACGTCCAAAAAATGTATAATTTTGTTCTGTTATGATTTGTTTTTCACTTTTCTTTTAAAAAGTTACACGCATTCTAACAGATCTAGACGCTGCCAGAGCAAAGGAGGACTCAATCTATGAGAAAAAATTGGAAGGCAGCTGCATAAAATAATATTTTTGTGACTTATTCCATTTTAACGAGATTATGAGAAGGAATGGATGATGCCCCACTCCGATTACTTACTCCTTCAGATTCGATACGATATGATAGTTTGGAGGAAGGAAAGGAGAGAAAAAATCGGTTCAGTTTTGAGTGCTGCTCCCCTGATTTATGATCTGGGGCTGGTCAAGCAAAAAAAGCCAAAGGGATGGCAAAGATTACTTAAGACTTATTCCCACTTCCTAAGGATGATGATATGATCATGACACGATGAAAATGACGACGGCGACACGATGCTGATTTAAAAAGAGAGAGAACAAGTTTGTTTAGAAAATTGAGTGAAAGAAAGGAGCAGATGACAAGAGACAAGGGAAGGGAAAAGACAAGACGGGCCTAGTGGAGTGTATCAATCTCTTCAAGAGAAAAAAAAATCTTCCCCACTCCACAGCAGTATCAATGTCAAAGAAGGCATTCGCTAACCCCAGCTTTTAGAGGATCAGACTTTATCTAAGTAATGATAATCACTTTCCCAGGCTATGCTTGTGGAGGTGGCTGAACAACTAGCGAAAGACGGGACGCTATCAGATATCATTTAAATCATCCTTAAAAATGCCAAAATACCAGCTTAGCACATAGTTTATGTAACAATTTATTTTGTAAACAGCGAAAAGGGATTTTTCGAGGGAGAACAGTTTGTTTCGTTTGTTAAATTTGGGGTCTTCGTCGTCTGATTGGAATGAGCCTAATCAACTGACTAGAAGAGGAGTGTGAGCTCATTAAAATAATTAAGATGGAAGGAAAGTGTGATGATGATGATGAGGAGGGAGAAGAGAAGAACTTTATTTAAAAATAAAGCCAACATACTTAAGCTAAAATAAATGAAGTGAGATTGAGTGGGACAACCAAAGTGACTTAAAATGTTCACACTTTCTATCATTTTCATTTTGGAAGGTTTCGCAAACTCAATCCGTGTAAGAGGATTATTTACATGGGTGCAGGAAAGCCGAGATGTTTTTCCCTGAGATTAAATGGCTCTTCCCAAGAATGATGACGGCCACCTTGTTATACCTCAAATGAAGCTGGCATAAAATAATATTCGGATTGAGTAATGTTTTCAAATGATTTTTCAAGCAAAGAGCTCAGCCCTAAGATGTGGAAAGTGATGTCGGTGGTGATGAGCCGCTCGGAAAGGGCTTACCCACCTGCTACTGCCACTCTCAAGACATGAACTTAGTCTTCCTTTTAGCAGAAAAAAAAGTAAGGTGGCATTTTTTTCGTGGAAGATTTAGTCATTCAAAAGCTAATTGACGCAAATTTATTGGGTTTACACGAGGTGGGTTTCATAACTGTGGAAAGTGAACCGTTCATAATATTTTTTTTTCCTGAACGTTTGTAAAAATCAGTTCTGGAATATCGAAAAGAAGGAAAATGTAAGAGCAGCAAAAAGTGTTTTTTTTCTGTGAGTTTGTCACTGTCATATTTTCGATTTCTTTGAATAGTTACGGGAAGTTGGTGAGGAAATGCAAAGACAGTTGCAATCCGACCAATAGAGAACTGCAATGCTGCCAGGCTAATTGACATGTTTGACGATGCTTGCAATTTTAAATGAATTCTCATAATTAATTTGAATGAACAGGTCGCTTTTCTTCAAAAAATTTGTAACTGCGTTGCAAAATTATATTACGAAGGAAAGAACTTTATAATTTCCACTATTCCAATCAAACAATGACTGCGAGTAAATAAGCCAAGCATTAATTATCCCTCTTTTTCTACATGATTTTTTGCATTCGTGCTAAAAGTAATCTGAATGATACGGTATGGAATGGAGTAGTTCATATTATGACAAAACAGCGAGAAAAGATTTATCCCCAATTGAATTCCTAAGAATAGGGCTGATGACAACTTGAGAAGTGAGCGGATTGAGGTTTAGAAGATTACCGAAAAACTATCTTAATTCCCTTCTCCTTTCTCTCAAGCTCGCTAATATAAACGAGCGGAATTTCTAAGGTTAACTGAACAAGTCTAATGAAATAGCATAAGGATAAAAGCCTTATCTCCCGAAGATCTACCAAAGTACATTCATAACCCTGAATGCTCCCCATTCTAGACATGTAGACTATAATTTATTACGAATCTGACATTTACATGTGTGTACATATAACTTACCTATTAGAGAATAAGAGGTGACTTCCTTCCCATTCCAAAGAAAACTGTATAACACGTAAACATATTCTTTCTCTGAATGAGCTTCCATGCATTCCACAGCGCACTCACGAAAACTGAAGTGAAACTCAGCTAAAATTTTTCTCGGGAGTCACAGTCACAGTCGGAGTAAGAAAAGATCCGATTTCTGAGAAGTCTCCAAACGAACTGACTTTACATCTCATCATGATTAAGAAGGCATGCAAAAGATGCACCAGCCCAAGCCACAGTTCCGAAGAAGAGAAATTGTCGTGGAGAGCGGAAAGAAGGTTCGAGTGTTCATTCAGACTAACCCGAGCATTCTCATACCGAACAAGTCATGTCATACATGCATATATCTTGACTTGGGATATCCTAGACCCCGCTGGCAATCACAACTTTGAAGTTTTTGGTTTTGCCATTAAGAGATATATGCATAAAATATTACTCAAATGAATACACATTTATGGAGAGAAGGACAGGAAAAGGGAAAAATAATGGGAAGGACAGTCACTTTTTGTTTTATGACTTTTGCGGGTGTGATATACATGGTGCAGTGATATACTTGATACAAGATGCTGCGATGAAGGGTTTTTTATGCTTGATGCATTTTACATCTCAAGGGAAGAACCGATGCGTCAGCTATAACCGACTGAACTGTGTCCGTTTCTTTTTGTCCATGTCCACTTTCGGGTTAATGAAGACTTTTTACTTGCATAATTAGGTGGACACGGTCATCTTTTACGTGTTTTTTTTGTCAAGATTTGAAAAGTTGAGGATTTGGGTAAAAAAGGTTGCTTTTCACAAAGCTCCGTAAAAAAAGATTCAAAGAGGTGAAGCTCAGCCCATTCCTCTGTTTTATGAATAAGAGGACTTGTGTGTGAACATGAATGGGATAAAAGGGACGCTGCAGGGGTCCTTATTGGTTTTCTGTAAATTGTAAACATTATTTTTAGCTGGCTATGATGGGCTCATTTCTTTTTTTGTACAGTTGAAAAGTATGAGTCATTTGAGGGGTTAATAATAAATACATAAAAGTGAATGCCTATCTGGTTGAAGTTGGGGGCTGCGTTCGTGACCACTGTGGTGTACAAATCGTTGGCCGGTGCCTGAAAATTAATGTTAAATTCATTCACTTTCCCCAACGATATGAGTCATCAGAAGAAATTAGTCTACCATGCATAAATACGGATTACTTTAACAGACTAATTCTTAAATCAAATATGGAAATGGAGAAGAAAATGGGTTGACTTATAGATTTGATGTGCTCATGCTCATAAACTGTTCGCTTTATTTACAAAGGGGCTCCTTAATATTTATTATAAAAATGGTAATAAAATTAGTGGATAATGTAAAGATCAGATGTAAAACTTCCGGTTTTGTAACAGTGCTGGATTACTTTTGGAGCACGCAGTTATATTTATATATCTCTCATTCATTTATTGGTCCGACGCACAACAGAGACTCGAGGGGGTTGGGATGCCTTCTTCTTTTCAGGAACTCGGAGCACTATAGGGAAATGAACGATGTCAAATACATTATTTCTGTAATATTTCTACAGCTAAAATGACGGGATAAAAGTAAACTGGAATGAATAACTACTTACTTTTTTTCTCAGCCTCGGTCATTTCTGGATAGAAAAGGTCAGCCTTCCCAATCCACTTGTTGTCTGGCATCACCCCGTAGTTAGTGAGACTGTAGGAGTCCCTATGAAGATTCCGAACAATGTCAAAGTTCTCGTCGTAGTACAGCGACTCCCCAGTAACGCTCAGTCCTTCCTCCCGCTTTTGTTGCTGTTCAAGGATGTACTCCTTCATTTCAGGGTCAGGTATGGAGTCCCCATCGTCATCCACATCAGCTTCCTCATCATCCCCAGAAGAAACGGGCGGAAATGGACTACTAATAGAAGGCTCTTTCTCATCAACATGGGCCCACTTCAAGTTTGGCTTGCTGTTCCAGACAAGGAAGGCATCCGAGTTTGGAGGCTCGTCCAATAAACAGCTCTCACTTCGACAGAAAGGGTCCAGGCTAATGGGCTTCGTAGTCGGCCTCTGGAATGACCTGACTCTCTTTTCAAAATCCGACTTGAATTCGCCCAGTAGATGAAGCTCGTAATTTTTCCCTTTCCAGACGTTAAACCGTGCTTGGTCCACTGCAAGTTGGAGATCATTTCCATCAAGATTCTGGAGTTCTTCCTCTTCCTCCTCAGCTTCATCCCCCTCCTCATTATCCAAACCATATCCAAATGTTAACGGCACCCTTCCATTACTCAGCTCATCCTTAAGTTCCAGCTTAGTCAAACCCTCGAGGGGCAATCGAATGAGGGCATCGCCACCTCCCCGGTGACCGTACCGTCCACGGTTTAGGACACTCGGCTTTTTAGGATCTTCCTCTTTTATCTCTTCTGGGAAGGCTCTCGGAGCTGCCTTCGGCCTGGTTGGGGCTGCTTTTGTAAAAGTCTTTGAAGAGGAGGTCATCGTATTTGGAACAAGATTTTGGTGACCAGGATGTGTATCAATCTTCTGACGTCTCCGCGGGGTAAGCTGAGACGAATCTAGCTTATCAGTCCTAGGCGAATTTTGAGTTTTATTTGCGGGAGCAGCCTCAATCCCCCGAGGGGATGACGATGTGGAAGCCATCTTTCTAGGCGAGCTCATCTCTCTTTTTGCACGAATTATTTATCGTTTTGTAAATTAACTTAATTCTCTCAAATGATCACATTTGTCATTTCATCAAGATGCCAAGATGCATTTACAAAAATAATTTCAAAAGATTCCGCATATTTTTATTAAAAATCTTATCCCGCTTTCATATTCACTTCTTTTAACCTTGCGCTTCCTTCACAAATTACATTCCAACCTGTTTCGTTAGAAACTCTTTTTCTCATCCAATGTATTGGCTATTGCATGTATTTTTAAACCATTTGACGAGTTGTTCTTTGGACGTTATCTCTTTACCTCATTGTTTTATGTGTATGTAAATATGTATGACTGTACGTATGTATTTCAAGGCAATGTGCTCTATGAACTAACGTTTAAAATAATTTGGGGAAAATATACTAAAAACTGGATTTATAGGTCACGAAACTAGCCAGTTTTTAGCCAAGCCAACAAGCAATAAGCGATAAACGTTTTCCAAACTATTTCACAAAGTTTTCACCATCAAGGTATCCTGGTTCTTGGTTCGCATGATGACTGATGAGTACGCACGCGGAAACGCATGAAGCAGCTCAGTTATCCTATCATGGTCATGATTGGTGACATTAGCTACTTACAATTTACAATATTTAATAGTGAATCAGAATTTGATGAGCATACTAACAGTAGTAAAGTTATCAAAAAGCACATTTAAATATACCACTGGAGTACTTTTCCTTGCCTTGAAGAAAGGTCCACACGAAATTTCCAGTGGCTGTTGCGCCCTTGCCACCTTTCTTATATATCTGATGCTGGCAGGACTCATCAGTAAGCTTGTTCCTTCCATTTTCTTGGCGCTGAAGGTCCTACCAGCATTTTTGAATCCTCTCCCATACCCACGATTATAAATGAATGGATGGCCCCTGTCCCATCTTTCAATAATTGTATTTGTCATTGTGCCCATCCTAGTGACGTTCACAGCTAGCAGGAGAAGCATCGCCCCCACCCCCAAGCCAATGGTTGGAAAACTCAGGTAAAATACATCGGGGATTTTCCCATACGCATTTACAGTAAAAGAGAAGCATAGCGTGATCAGAACTTGGCCAGCAAATAGGTTGTTTAAAGCAACCCAACTAAGTGCATATTCCATTTGTCGGAATAACACGGTGACCTGGCGATATGTCCTGATGGACGCCATTGTTTTAGTTGGTTGAATAATGCGTACCACTTTCAAAAAATCCACTATAAGCTTGCTGTCAATCAAGAGCAGAGTGGCACCAAATGATATCATCCTACTGGCCTCCATGCATCCTATAAGTGCGATTACGAACCTCAACACCCCAAACCCCATAGCAAACGGGATACTCCAAAACATTGGTGGATAGAAGTAAATGAGAATGCGACGACCCGTGAATACAAAAGGATCCATTTCCAGGAACGCGCACATGAGGGAAAACAAAATACTTCCAAGCACAAACAGCCAGTTCCATACTAATCCTATGAATCCCATGAGAGGATAGAGCCTTTTCCAGTTCTTTTCGACAATTCCATATTCTTTTGGAAACGCTTGCTGTAGCCGCTTGTCCATTCCCAGAACATTGGAGTGACCTTCTTCCGTAGTAGCTGAGAAGCTGAATGCTGCGGCTTCATTGAAGAATATGGCTATTCCAATGGTGGCCAGAAATATTTGGATGGAGAGATAGCTTAGGGAGACTTCCAGTTTCGAGCTGTACATTTGATGTACAAGGATGAAACTTGCGGACCCACTGCCAATGATCCCTATAATTCCAAGCCAGACAGTTAGGAAAGGAATTAGCCTGTAGTGGCCCTTTTTCCTCACGTCCTCAATGAGATGTGGCTTTTCCTCCCATTTTACTGGATACGTGTACAAAAAGAAGAACGCTATGTTATGGGAATCAAAAAGATCCCAAATTCTGGCGTTGACCATGCTGCTTCTTTTTATTGAAATTCCGATATTATCGTAATTTAAAAAAAATGAATAATCACTTCGTATTTTCGGTAGCAGATTTTATGATATCTTCAAATTGACTTTTTAAGGTCAATTAAATACGGTACAGTGGGTACAGCACAATAAAATATGACTGAAGTGATAAGACGGAATTGATGCCCTTGTCACCGAGGATATATTTCTGTTCAGGCAGTCCCTCCGCTTTGCTGCTTGGTTGGGGCCAAGCCCTGATTAGACAAAATGAGTAGGTTTTGCTTGCATGGGTATGCAAACGGTACAAACTATTAAATGCAAACTATCATTTCCGCTAATCATGTGTTCTGAAACAATCATCACATCATTTTACATGCCTCGTTTTTCCAATATTGAGCATAGAATTATAGTACTACATGAACAAGATCTGAAAAACATCTATTTTCATTTTGAAGTACAAGCCAAGTAATTGATAATTATAAGTTTGTTATGAAAATGTAGTCCTATAACTTCCCTATTTAGTCAAAGTAATATATGTACAGCAGGACAAAGTGAATGACCTATTTTTTCCTCCACTGCCCTCTTCTACCCTTTAATTTTGCAAACTCAGTGGAAACCAGCCAGATAAGTAGTCATTTCGTCCACTTGTACAAACAGTACTTGTCAATATGATGGAGGGTTTCAAATATGTAAACATATTAAGCGGAAATTAAACGAATGTAGACTAGGTTTGGAGCTGACCATTGTACAATTAAGCAATTGGAATTTGAAATGTTACACGGACGTTTACCCTAATAATAACAAACTATGTGTTTGCTTGGGACAATAGTTTTAGACCATTCAAGAACTGTTGTGAATTATATTTCTGCAGGACCAGAAACGCAAACTACCGTTCGTCATTTTTAGTGTCGCATATGCGCAGAAACAACATTTCCTATTATTACCTCCTGCAGCAAACAAAGAATTTGTGTCTAGAAATCACATTTTCTGGAGGGGTCAGTATTTGACCCCTAACCTAACCTGGGGTGATTTGCGATAGGTGATCTTGGTGTCGTTGACCTCGTAACATTCCGGATAAGATTGTCATGCATTACCTTACCCGAACCCTTGAGGTGAGCTAGAATAACTAAGTAAATGCACATGATAATGTAAGGATGAGCGAAAGTCTGACAATTTACTGAATTCACACTGCGTCTTAAACGTTTTTTATTACAATATTTTCACTTTTCATATTCCACCTAGCTGCAAATTATTTCATGGTGAGTAATTCTAGAGTAAAGTTTAAAGATGAATGGGAACAGTTATTTATATAATTTTCTCTTTTAGTCAATGTTTTAAAGTATTCATTTTTGAAGTGCAAAAGTATCCAAATGATGCTGAAGGTGACGGTGAAGCTTTATAGTGTGTATATCATATTGAAACATACATAATTAATATATTTTTATATATTTTATACGCCGGAAATTACACTTAATTTTTTTAAACTGAAAAGGTGAATAGTGAAAAGTTAAAATTTTATATACAAGACTGTCTTTGCAAATTGCTAACAAAGAGTCAATCAATGCATACATAAAACACGATCAGACCTGGGAGGACCGAAGTTTTGATTGTGCCGACGTCCTTGCGGTTCTGGGCCAAGACAGGGACTTGAAATTGATACTTACGACTGCAAATCCTTTAAGGCAAAGACTCAGACCGAAATATGGACTTCACATTAGTGCATGAAAGTATCGAGGACTGGATTTTTGTACTGCAAACATTGCAGTCCCCCAGCTCTGCCGGATCCCCTTGGGAAGGAAGTGGTCCCGAAATAGTATTCTTGGCTTCCTTCTTCATTGCCTCAGTCAAGGTAAGCTATGGAAAGGAGGGGAGTGAATAAAAAGGATTTACAAAAGTGAGATCCCCTCAATGAAGTGGGATTAGAAGAAAGTCTTTTCACTAATTACAAAGGAATTAGAATGAATGTATGAACACATCCCGCTAATTTCCATTCATAACTTATAGTCACTCCCTACCCTCCCATTTCCCCTCCACTTACCTTTGATTTTTGGGCTTCCTTCTTGGAATTATAGCAGAACTCGAGGAATGACACGACCATGGAGAGAACCAGGCCAATTATAAGGATGTGAAATATCCCGGCCAGACTTCCCAGCGATAACTCCTCCTCCCCTGTGGCTGTCTCCTGCTATAGGGGTTTAGACAAGAACAAGCAGTGAACATTTCCAGATAGCAATTCGAACAGATTTTAAGACAATACTATCGTAATTCAAATGTAATTTCCCATCCCACGTACTTTATTCGTGACATCACATTCCGACCTCTCAAACCACCATTTGCTCTCAAGCTTACTGAGCAACCCGTTTTCCTTCAATCTAAGTACCTCCAAGTTGATCTGATGTCTGTAGAAATTAAACATGAATAGTCAGTCTAATAAAAAACAACTTTATATTTTAACTAAACTTCCATTCAATATTCAAGTTACTTCAATGGCGACCCCAATGGAATTCCGATCCCGAATCCCTTTGAGTCCAAGTTGGGTCCTACTTTCATCGTGTCACAAGGCTTCCGCTGGTTTGTGTAGTCATTCTTTGGGGATTCAATTAGGAGAGCGTATTTACCTATAAATTGGAGTAGAATCAATAGAGAAAACAAGTTATTCAGTTTCCCTTCCCATTTCCAAACTCCTCTTTTGTTGACCCAAGCCACTCATCAAATAATCCGCTAATTAGCACAAACCTCGCGGAGCACATCAGATATGGCTTTACTACATGAGCAAACACAACTTGATAAATATTTAAATAGATGAAATCAATTAGCGCAAAGCATATATTATGTAACATAACGGTATCATGGTACCTTTCCTCTCCCTGACTAGTTTAATCCCATCATCGTAGCTCTTCACGTTCGCAGAATAGGGGCCAGTCATGAATTCATACATGTCCCTATAAACTGGCACCTTAGATCTCTAGCTTGTGCAGAAAAGAGAGAAAAAGTTTTTGTTTTCAAGTGAAAAAATATGTATATGAAATAATACATTCAAAAAGGGCGACATATGGCTCTTGCGCTAATGCGTGTGTACTTTTAGTGTAAGTCTCACCCTGAAGAACTCATAAGTAGAACCGCCCAGTAAGATCCCATACGCAATGTCTGACTGCTCACTCAAGTCCTTGGCTGATTTAATCGGCAGTACAATCCTGTTCACGGTCCGGACTAAACCAAATTACAAAAAAATTACATTTTATTATCCTTATCCAAACATTTAAATATCAAAGTTAAAAACACAAAAATTAACTAACTACCTGCGGCAAAGTTGGCAGTGTAAGAGGAGATGAGGATTAACGTGAAAAACCACCAAACTATCCCGACCACTCGACCGGCAAAAGATCTGATGCGGGGACAGAATGAAATTTATAATAATGATGACAAAAATAGAGATAATTTTGAAACAGCGCATTTCAGGACATCCACCTCTAGCAACTAATTCAACTGACTTGGTATAGCTATCTAATGCTTTCACAAATACTTAACAAGCGATGCAAAAGGTTATCTTGTTCACAACTGCCTGTTCAGAATACTATTGATAGCACGTACATTTATATAATTGTGAATTTAAACTTGTGGTAGGTTGATTGCGTGATAAAAACTAATATTAAATGTGTCACCGTCCCTTCACTGAATGAAAAAATATGTATCTTTAAGTTTTGCTCCTAACCTTGGCGTCAAGTCGCTTCCTTGCTGGACCAACGCCGCGAAAGAGAACCATAGGGCGTTCGGGAATGAAAACTGATTGCGGAGGAGGCCTTCAGTCTCTGTAATCCATTCTGTGGGGTTAACCCGGGTCACAATGTAGAGGACTAAGCTAACCCCAATGTATGCCACAATCACGCAATACCTGGGACATTATTACACCGGAAAAACCGGAAATCACAGCGGGGCAAAATGAGATTCCTTTCATGTTTTCGTTTTTTTAAAAATAAAATCAAACCGAACTTTATAAACTAAATTATAAATTAAACAGCTTGCACTATACCATGTGTTCGTGGAGAGAGGGCTCATAAACCCCATAACCCCTGAGTTCGCCTTCTTAGGTTTGTGGAGCATGATGGAAATGCCTAGGTTGAGGAATGGCTTGGTGAAATCTACCACTCGCTCCCGTTCTGAAGTGATGGTTAACGAGGCGATCCCTATATCTGCCTCCTGACAAGATATATAGAAAATGGGGAGTAACAAAGACAAAACGACATGGATTCAGTGACACTCATCTTTATCATTTCCTATGCATTATGAGCTTCCGCTGGAAAGGGAGTCAGTGGATTAGGTTTCGTCCACTTTGTTGTTTGTTAAAAGTTGGGGAGAGAGTTCCCAAATTAAATTAAATTAAGTTTGCAGCAAAAAATAACTTGGCTAAGGCATAAAAACAAGGCAAGAGAATGACGAGAGATAAACATAGTTACTTCTTTCATGGAGAAGCTCATATACAAAAAAGGCAAGAATATTTGTAATGAAGTAAAACGTGCAGAACTTCATTGCTTTCTTCGCTCAAGTGTGGCTACAAAAATCCGGGTAACTTTAATTAGGGGTAAAGTTGTTTAATATATTCGGACTCATGATTCAATTTACAATTTGACTGGGTACTTTTTTCGGGTAGAACTCATGTTTTCAAACACAATGACATTCATATGGTGAGGAGAAAAATTTTCAAAAATGGGTAACACGTTTTTCATGATTTTTTTCTGTATGATGCTTATAGACTTGGTAAATTGAAGGGAATTAATTAAGTATTCTAGGAAAAAACAGTTAAATTTGATCTAAGGTAAAACTAACAAAAGATATTTAGATAATTTCTAATGCTGTAAAACTGCTCCGCTACTGTGATAGATGGTCGTTAATTTTCGCTAATTATTCTAATGTGAAAAAATGCATTTCCGGCATGTTTATATGTCGGATGACTCAAAACTCATGTCATTCATTTTTGAAAATAAGAAAATTAATGGAGTAATTAAAGCCGTGTGCGTATTACTCAAAAACTTTCTTACGTGACGGATCAGCTCCCCTATCATACCTGCAGAGAATTAAGTATATTGCTTTGTTTCCAGTCAATTAATTAATTTTGGGTTATATATTGGGACGCCCTTGCTCTATTTTTAAAAAAATTACTTACCATCCCATCCCCCAGGAGCGGTTGCATTCTCAGAACCATACCGCCCATCCTTAACAAGGACGATTTTATCTGTGGAGTGAAAAATGGATGATCACTCCGAACTGGAGACAATTTTGCAAATCATGTGAGAAACGGGGGAAAAAGTCCGTGATAAAAACAAATTACATGTAAAGTTCATGTTTTCTGCAATCTCGTCCGACAAATCCTTGCAGAACCCTTCATACTGTTCATTTCCCACAAGGATTTCCCCCTTCTTGGCCCTCTTCAGCATGAGGTAAGGCTCCTCCAAGATGCTTGTCACAATGTATTCTCTCTTCGGATCCGGCTGTCTCGGTTTACTCAGCGGATTGGATAATTGCTGAGCTGTGATGAAGCCGCTCACATCCGACCACTCACCAACCTAGGAAAAATGGGATTGGGAAGAAATATTTAAATTCTCGCAAAAAATGGAGCATATGTCTTTTCCTTTGTATAGTAAAGTCAGAAGAGAAATAATCAAAAGATAAGAAAAAAATGTTCTTGAAGATGAATTGTGACAAGTGATGATGATGACCAGCCGCGCAATACTTTAAGGTAAAACTCGATTCATTTCCTTTTTCATTGATAATTTCTATTTAACTATTTTAAAATAAATATTGATTTGGGCAACAGATTTCCATTTTCGCAAAAATCAAAATATATCAAAATCTGCTTAAATGGGGCTTCTTATCGTTTATTTCCACTGCAAATGCAGCTAGGACGTTCATCAGCCAAACTTGTTTCTAATTTTTTTATTCCTTTTTACCTTTGTTTGGCCATTCTCCAAAGTGATCTCCATCACGTCAACGCTAAAATTTCGTCTTGAGCCCTGCTCATTGAATTCAATGTGGCCCGTAAGCCCTTCCGCTTGGACCTGGAGAAAATAAATGGGACTCCCGTATAAAAGCACATAAATATACTGACATCTAATCAACTCAAATGTACTAAATACCTTTCCCGCACCCATATTCTACTCCCACATAAAATGCGAACATGATCGGAGAGAAAATGTAATTTAGAGACAGGGAATAAAAAGCAATCTTTTGGCTTAGGATAGAAAGCCCTCATTATAGTTGGACAGGAGTGAAAGGGATGATCAGAAACGTCATATTCATTTCACCATTATGTTTTTTTTGGGAAACTTCCCATTACCCGCAAAAATTCATTTGATAAAGCTGACTCCTTTCATATAAATAGTAGATATATCCATAATGTTCCAGTTATAATGACTCATCCCATTCAATAATATTTAATTATGATGATGATGATGACTTTAGGGTCATCAACATTAGTTGATTTTTATCCATTTCCCATATTCTATTGTTATTATAGTTGGGCGTAGTCCAAGGGTCCAACCAAACAGCAACATGTCCTGACTAATCAGCCCGGTTGTCTCTTCCCATTCATATTTATATTCAGCATTATTTATGATCACTTTTTCTTCAGCTCCAGCTTCCACCAAGAGGAAAGCAGGGGAAGCGACATGGGAGTAGATTAAATGCATGAAATAGCAATGAAATGCATAGCATGTTGGGCGAAACTCAGGAAATGGATGTGTGATGCTATCAAAGATAATAATAATTATGGAAATATAGACTGGGACAATTGAGATGAAAATATTCTTCCTCAAATAATGAGCACGGAGGGACTAATGAAACGTGAAATTTTGGGCGGAATTCCAGGTTGAGACAATTCTTGTGGAGTTGAAACGGAGTACTGTGAGATTTTCTGATGGTTTCACTATTTACTTTGGTCTGGACGATGGTCCGTTAAGTATTTCCTATTTTATATGAGTTGAAGTTCATTTTGGGTGGTTGGTTAACAAAATACTAAACTAGAATGGGATCCTTACTGATGATGCTATGGATTGGTTTGGACTGGGAGAAAAGCATTTGTATTTCGTAGGCTTCATCTTTCACTAAGTTCTGTGTGGGCTTACCCGTCTCAGTCTCTCGTTAATTAGTTTCCCGTGCTCGAAGGGCACAATAGGATTGAGAAAGTGGACACCCGAGTGGCACGTCAAGTTCCGACCTTTCTCCCTCCGCAGAGCGTCAGGGTTTTCCCTGAGGATGTTGGTGAAAGCTTCTTTAATTACCAACATGCCATCATACATTAGGGCGGCTGTGGCCTAGTAATTTCATAACAGAATGGGATAAGGTGATGATAATAATAACTCAAATACGGTTCGATGTAGAAAATCGGAGGGAGCTTTCTCCTTATCATTTATTTCACTATTATTGGTAGAGCCAGCCAAGTAAATTTTAATAAGTTTGTCTGGAAAATTAATAGCTGCTCCAACTCCAATTGCTTTTGAATGGGATGAGGGGGAGAGAAAGTGAAATTGAATGGGAAACTGAGAACTAGGCAGAGAGCTACTTTTTCCTTAGATGGGAAACAAGTCAATGAAGGGAAATGGGAGGGAAAACAGGCTTATTGCTAATATTGGCTTTGAAGTTGTTTTTTCCCTTCGAGAAAATTATGCATTTGCCAGTATTATTATCATAATTGTTGGAAGACGAGGAATTAGTAAAAAGCGAAAATGGAATTGCACTTGATTAGGAGGAACTGTTTGGATTGAAAAGAAAGACTTTTGAGCTTACCGAAATATAGCGCTTCCCACCGCCCTCAACCTGGTTGGTATCCAGGGTTGCCCACTTGGAGAGAAAATCTTTCACCAGCTTCCGATCCGGATCGACCATTCGGAAGCCGGTAATGTTGACTGCAGTGAACTCCACTACGCTCCGCTCCCAAGGCTCATCAAATGCCTGAGGAGGGGAGAAAGCATAAAAAGAATGGGAATTGGTATAATTTTCAGAAATGTTTGACAACGCTCAGTGGTGACTCCACTGCATCTACTCTCACTCTCAGTCTCTCACAAGCATGGAGGGTTTAGGATAAATGTTATCGAGAACAAGGAAGAGGACATGTTTTCCAAGTGACTCTTAACCAAAAACTGGAGAGTTCTGGCTCCGCTATCAGGATCACATTTAAGGGTTAAATCAGAAGCATTCACTGGTTCTCCATTGTTATTGTCCCGTAGAGGTTTGCAAGAGCGAAGTCATGTCCTTTTTTCATTTTTCAGCTTCAGTTCACTCTCCTTTTTGTATTGCCATCATCATCATCACGAGGAAAAATATAAATAGGGCATCGATGGCAATGGATACAAAGAAATGGCAAATGTTTCGTTTGAAAAGGATGAGAGAGGATGAGATGAGAGGGGAGCACAGCGCTATATTTTTATGTACATAAATAGTAAGGCGAAAGATAACAGAAAGCAAGAAGTTTTGCTAGTACCAGGCCGGCAATCAAGTAGTGATAAGTGCGTCTCCCAATGTGCAAGTCTCGGACGTGACTTATGATTATATCCTTGGCGAGACTGGCTGGACAGTCAAGGATTATGTGCTTGGGCTGGAATCTAAATTGGAGCGAGGATGGAAGAAGAGAAAGACAAAGATAGTAAATGCTACAAATGTACATTGCACGGGTGTTTTTTTTTGTTAAACATCATTAGCTTTCACTGATGTCTCGGGCAGGTTGGCATAATTTCAGTTGGCTTAAGAATGTGGATGAAATATTTACATGAAATGAACATTTTAAAATCTTTTTAGTTTCAACATGAGGCGATAGGAGGCTAAGCGGCCATCATCCTAACTGTTAAAAAATGTGTGATAATTATGAAACACTTTCCAATTTGAAGTACTTAATAACTCATCTGACAATTTCAATCAACGCACTAATAACCATAATTGTTATTTTTAACGCTTAAACCAATCAAACTTTTATGCAAAGAAAAAAATGAAATATGAAATTTCAATGCAATGAAAACTGATTTAAGATATGAAAATGTCGGAGAATGGAATAATAAATGTTAATTGCACTAATGAAATAACAGGGGCTATAATTGATAGTATAATTATATTTAGCTACGGATATGTAAAACGCTATTTATACAGGCTGTTTTTATTTCAGCCCTTCTTACCTCTGTGCCACTTCAATGTTTCGTATAATTGACAAGGCATCCAAGACATTGGAAATCCGTTTCATGACGTGCACCCGAATGGAGTCATTCTTAAAGCCTTGCTTCTCAAAGATTGACTGGAGCCTGAGGAGACCTACAAGAAATGGGAATAACAAAGCGGTTCTTCATAATCGTGACTGGAGTTTTGATCCGTTCTGGAGAGGCTAAAACTAAATCAATCTCTTTTAAATGTGTGTGGTGTTATCTCTTCCCCCAACCCATCCACCTTCAAAAGTGGGGTTACCTTCATTGGAGTGGAATAAATATATCACATTTCTCCAACCGTAATGAGCCGTGACATCTAAAATAGCTTGGTGTAAATCTGGTCTAATCTTGGTAACAAAATCTAGACGATTGCTTTCTCTCGTCATGATCTCCTCCACAAGTTTCTCCATCAGCTTATCCCGACTTGCTTCCGTTTCCTCAGAAGAGGGTGAGGTGGAGGCTGCCACACTATCCAAAAGCCTTTGGAATGTGTCGTTAATCAGGGGGGAGCGGACGAGTGGGCTAAGCATCGCGTTCTCCTCTCTTAAGACGAAATCCATGGCGGAGTTGAGATTGAGACTTTGCTGCACTTGAAACTGGAGGGTAATGATGTTGGGAAAAATAGTCAACTTTCTGCGAACTTCGCAGTGCAAAGCAAACATAAAATGGAGTGATTTGAAAGTTTACCTTTGAGACCTTCCTCTGTCGGGTGGGGAAGCCAGCGGTGACGATCGGCATTTGGAAGGTATTCGCATAGGAATGGAACGTTTCGAAGGACTCGGAGTTCATAGATCCAACTATGGCGTATACTCCGCGAAAGAATTGGTTGCATACTGCATTGATAATTGAATTGAAAAATAAGAAAGTTTAAAATTTTCAAATGTCGCGTGGGCATCATGGTATCGTGAAGTAAAATAATCAATAAATTACTAAGTTTTGAAAGTTTAAAGGAATCCGCGGTATTAATCCTGTCGACAAAAGCGTTGAAGGCAAACGTGTCCCTTGGATCGGAGCTAATGTTAAGCGAAGTGAAGGTGGTCAGCCCATAAGTAAACGCAGACTCAATCTCTGCGGAACCCTGCTCAACCACTACTCCTGAAAGTGGAAAGTAAAGAGAAGGCATAAATAATTATTGGCTTTCGGTCTACCTTTTGGAACTTTTGTAAAACAAGACAACCATTCCATTTACATATATTAATCTGTTATCTGCGTTCATGTTTATTTCACTTTTCTGTTCCGGACCTGATAAAAGTGTTTACATGAATGGGAGATCTTACACTTTTCACTCCAACTCTGTAATAATCCCATTTATATAATGTGTTGGCCAATTTGAGTTTTAAAAAATCTATTTTTTTTCTCGGTGAAGGTCTCAGAAAACCTTATTTCGTGAACGAAAGAATCAAGGAAAAGTTTTATTTAGTATAGTTTGCTGGATATTGGCTCACACGTGGCTCATTTATTTGATGCCACGTTTGTAAAACGCAGTGCTTCCTTTAAAATAGTTAGCTTTTACTGATTTGCATATATTTTACGAGGAGAAAGCAGCTTGTCTTGAACTTATTGTTAGTTCATACATCAGACTTTCACCAATTCACTCCCTTCTTTATCTAAAGATGAAGGGAAAGGAAGCATAAAACATAAACATGATCAAAAAATATGGCTTATAATAATGGGAAAAGCAAAGACATGCCTTGAGTAAACAAAATGATTTTATTGAAAGCATCTTCCTCTCAATATACGTGAGCCATATTCAAGAGTAAATAAGATTCTTAGAAAATGTTTGTCAGGTTGTAATTTCGAAGAATTTATAATTCATCACATTATTGCATTTTCAATATGTACCAACGTCTTTCTTAATATCAGCAAATCCAAACATCCACGTTTGTCTACAGTCTAAACCTGTTTAAGATTCAGATTTTGAATTTTTTTAAACCGGTGGTATCGGCGTTTAAGTTTTAAGGTAATGTTAGTTAAGCAACCTCGTTCTGACTTTTCTTTCTTGAATGTTCAAACTCAAAACAAAGGATATTATTTTGAAAATCGGAACAAAAAGGTAGAAATATATGTAATGCATAAAAAGAGAGAACCAACCTAATGGGATATTTCCAGCCTCCACTCTTCCCACAAACGGCTCCTGCTCCCATGTCAAATGGAAGAGGAGCAACAAGTTCAGTAAAAATGTCATAGGTTTATGATTCCTCCTATTTTGCTGTTGCCCGCCAGCCCTTTTTCTTTTCCCCACTTGTGGAACAAGCAACGAGGAGGAGCGACTCCTCCAACTGTTCACCATGAGCTCTCTCTCAGCACAGAATAAAGCCAGGAATAAAGTAAATGATGATGGGAGTAATAATGATGCACAGGAAAAGGAGGACTTTATCAGGATTCCTCCAGAAATTCTGCCCCATTCAATTGCTCTTTCCGTGCGCTTCTTATTCCCATTAAAATTCCTCGTCAATAAAGTTCCCTCTTTTTTCATATTATGAAACAAGCCGGAATCATATTCCCGTCTTGTCTTCCTCCGATTGGTTTTCTGGGAACATGGACAGTTGTCATTTGGAACCCAACTTGGAACATTATAATCACCAGTTGGGATCGCTACATTAGGAACAGCACTTCCGTTTGGAATGTCCTCACAATATGTTTTATTACCGTGATTTACTACTACTGTTGGAGGGAGTTGGGAGGTGAAACGATTTTCTCCCTCGATGGTAGAAGGATGACGGTAATAATGATGATTTACTTCCGGTTTAGAACTCGGTCCACAAGAATGGCAGGATGTTCGGGGAGAATCCGGATGGAAAATGAATTGCTCTTTATGATCCTCCCAAAAATCGTGAGAAATGTTTGTTCTGAATCTTGCAAAATACTTTGAATCACCATTTAACTTTGTTCTCGGGACCCCATTCTCACCCCATATGGCTTCCCGACTTTCCCAAATAATTTTCCTCTTCGGTGAGGCTTCCTCCGAAAAATGAATTGTCATCATTATATTCCACCTCCGAATCACTTGGAGGTAGCCTTCTCCTCTGCCTTTGATGTTGCTCCAGGCCAGCGGAGAAAGTTTTAGTTGGAACTCCATTTACAGGCTTCATGCTCATCATCATCTCCTTCCTTCTATTCATCTGGTCCTCATCCTTACTCCGTAATAACTCTTTCTTTGTATGTAGCTTCAGTTCGTCCTCTTTTTTTCCCTTTGTAATGGACTGATGCTGCTGATGTGCTGCTAATATTGTATAGAGGGGAAGCTAGGTATAGTTCTAGCAAATATTAAATTATGTATAGATTAAAAAGGAATCTACGTGTATGTTGGATGATCAAGGCTTGCTCAAACTAGCAAACTCTTTTTTATGCATAGGATTTTTAAGCAAAACGAGCGTTCGAAAACTATTCACGGCTAGTCTGTCAATACGACCTCTTCCTCTCATCAGGCTGGACTCAATACACAACAAATAGATGTATATGATGTTTTTTACAATATAAATATGCGAATGGAATGCGTTAATGAATGCCGAATGAATGCCTTCCATGTCTTGTCATGGAAAGTCCGAGAATTGCCGTTGAGTACTGATGTACGGCAAATGATTATTACTATTAATTAGTAACATTCACCAAAACACAAATAAACACCTAATGTATAGGGTTTAATTTACTAATTGGCTCTGATATCTTATTCGACTCACTAAAGTAACTACAATAATCATGTTATATGGTCAATGAGTAATAATGGTTTTTCATGCACCAGCCAAATTAAAACGCATTAGTATCTTATTGAGCTCATAGACGATGATCGAATTTTTGCCGTTACAAATGCCTCTATTGTAAACTTATGTTCTTCGGAAACTTTGCTAATGGGTGGGAGCCCAGACTCAAATGTGCCGAAGGTTGATCCTATGTCATGGAACAGAATCGCGCTTGATGCGTTTTTGAATAAGAATAACATGTCAAGAAAGGTAGATGCTACAGATATGAGAAGAATGGGAGGTTTCGATAGAGCAGGGTTAAGTTGAATGATGGTGGGTGGAAATCCTTTAGGTGTAGAGGTGACAAATGAAGGTTATGTTGTCCTTGCGGTAGCATGTGAAATGATCATGATGAATGAGGGCTATAAACAACATATCATACCATCATGCAAAGAAAAATGTTATAATGGATCTACGGTGAACTAAGGCCATCATCGGTGGTGAAAGTGATCGTGTGCAAAACACGAGCTTTTATGGAAAACAAAGCCAATTAGGACATGTGTAAATTACTCTTACTATATCATCCTAGTCAACATATAAGCTCAGCAGAAATGTGTAATGCAAATGCATGTGTGAATTTCCGTGAAAAAACTAGATGTTTTGACTGTAACCGGAAAGGGAAGTGGAATGAAATCGTTTGTCATGTAATGATGAAAGCTTTCGCACATTTAAATAAAAAATTTGACTATTTAACTATGAACTATATACACCAGTCGTATTCCAAGGTTTTTCGTTACAAACATTTTTTCTTCGTTCAATATATTTACTATCGTATGTATTTTTTTAACTATTTGAAGAGTTGTGGATCACATGTTGTTATCTCAGTGACAATTTTGCAAGGTGAAATTAGCTCCGTAGGGAGCTGGCCGTATACTTGTATTTAATAATGATGATTCAGAATTTGATAAGCATACTAACAGTAGCGAAGTTATCAAAAAGCACATTTAAATATTCCACTGGTGTACTTTTCCCTGCTTTGAAGAAAGGTCCACACGAAATTTCCAGTGGCTGTTGCGCCCTTGCCACCTTTCTTATATATCTGATGCTGGCAGGACTCATCAGTAAGCTTGTTCCTTCCATTTTCTTGGCGCTGAAGGTCCTACCAGCATTTTTGAATCCTCTCCCATACCCACGATTATAAATGAATGGATGACCCCTGCTCCATCTTTCAATAATTGTATTTGTCATTGTGCCCATCCTGGTGACGTTCACAGCTAGCAGGAGAAGCATCGACCCCACCCCCAAGCCAATGGTTGGAAAACTCAGGTAAAATACATCGGGGATTTTCCCATACGCATTTACAGTAAAGGAGAGCATAGCGTGATCAGAACTTGGCCAGCAAATAGGTTGTTCAAAGCAACCCAACTAATTGCATATTCCATTTGTCGGAATAAGACATTGACCTGGCGATATGTCCTGATGGACACCATTGTTTTAGTTGGTTAATACGTACCACTTTCAAAAAATCCACTATAAGCTTGCTGTCAATCAAGAGCAGAGTAGCACCAAATGATATCATCCGACTGGCCTCCATGCATCCTATAAGTGCGATTACGAACCTCAACACCCCAAGCCCCACAGCAAAGGGGATACTCCAAAACATTGGTGGATAGAAGTAAATGAGAATACGACGACCCGTGAATACAAAAGGATCCATTTCCAGGAACACGCACATGAGGGAAAACAAAATACTTCCAAGCACAAACAGCCAGTTCCATACTAATCCTATGAATCCCATGAGAGGATAGAGCCTTTTCCAGTTCTTTTCAACAATTCCATATTCTTTTGGAAACGCTTGCTGTAGCCGCTTGTCCATTCCCAGAACATTGGCGTGACCTTCTTCCGTGATAGCTGAGAAGCTGAATGCTGCGGCTTCATTGCAGAATATGGCTATTTTAATAGTGGCCAGAAATATTTGGATGGAGAGATATAGCTTAGGACTTCCAGTTTCGAGCTGTACATTTGATGTACAAGGATGAAACTTGCGGCCCCATTGCCAATGATCCCTATAATTCCAAGCCAGACAGTTAGGAAAGGAATTAGCCTGTAGTGGCCCTTTTTCCTCATGTCGTCAATGAGATGTCGCTTGTCGTCCCATTTTACTGGAAACGTGTACAAAAAGAAGAACGCTACGTTATGGGAATCAAAAAGATCCCAAATTCTGGCGTTGACCATATTGCTCTTATTTTATCTAAACCGCCAATATTGTCGCCTATCAATAAAGTCAAAGTTTAGGTCATGTAAAACTATATCGTATTTTGTGTTGTATTTTTTCTCCCAGACAAAAGAGAATGATGGACAGTGATGATTTTTGCCTTTAAATGATTCCAGACTTGAGAATTTATCACAAATCTTTACCGACTTGTATTGTAAAAAGATGCTTTTGCTACTTTCTGTACATTTTATGCTATCTTTATATTAGATTTTCCAGTAAATTCAATTGAACAAAGTTAACTTCCTTGAAAAGTTAATTAGCATAAAACTGACATAAATGCATGTATGGTGCAGTGCAATAAATAATGCAGTTTTCAGTTCGGTCCTTCCGATTTGTTGGTCGGTTGTTTACCAGGCCTTTGCTAAAATATGATATGTAAACAAACTATTATTTTTGTTAATCATTTGTTCTGAAACAAGCGCTTATCATTCAAGGTTTTCTCATACCATACAATTGAGGCAATGAAAGCATCTATTTTCGTTTTGAAATATCAAGTATTGATGTTGTATCAGTTTGTTTTGAAAATGCGGTTCCATATTTAGTCAAGATAATACATATGCAATACGGTGAATGTATGACTCCATTTGTTTCCTCTACTGCCCTTTACGACCCCATAATTTTGCAAATTCAGTAGAAACCCGCAAGATAAGTAGTAAGTTAATCCGCTTATGTAAACAATACCTTTGTTTAGGATAGAAGGTTTCCAACATGTAAATATATTAAGCGGAAATGTAGACTACTAATTTGGGCCATTTGGGGCTATTGCTACTATTAAGCATTCGAAATGTTCTGAGGTTTACGGTAATATGTAATAAGGTATGGGTTTGCTTGAAACAGTAGTTTTACAGCATTCAAAAGTGTTTGAAAAGAGTGCAGACTTATATTTCCGCAGAACCTGCAACGCAAATTAACTTTCGTCATTTTTAGGACCGGATATGCGCACAAACGACATTCCCTATTATTACCCGATTATCCCCAACGGCAAACGTAGAATTTGTGTGCAAACAATAATTAAACGCAGAGCAAATAGAGTTTGTTAAAATCGGAGGTCATACAACGTTCTTCTGTATGGGGATCGAGACCAGAGGGTTGCAAAACTTCAATTTTTGAGGCCGAACACCGAGGGACCGAGTTCGATTTAGACTCCCGGGCCGAAGACCGAGGGCCGATTAATCTAACTGGAGCGAGACCGAAGGCCGAGGGCTGACGGATCATTTAGTCAGCAAGACCGACATGGCCGAAACATAGGCCGAACTCCTTTAACTACGTGATTTTCTCAGTTGTATTTTGACAGTGGTGCTTGCATCACATTCCTTAGCTTCATTTTCATTATCAAAATCCATTTTAAGTTCA